>PVIY010057974.1:0-12650 GCA_004026745.1 Myrmecophaga tridactyla
AACTGCCTGAAAATGTAGAGCTGTGTTCCAGTAGCCATGTTTCTTGATGATGATTGAACAATGATATAGCTTTCACAATGAGACTCTGTGAATGTGAAAACCTTGTGTCTGATGCTCCTTTTAGCTACTGTATCAACAGAAGAGTAGAACATATGGAATAAAAATAAATAATAGGGGGAACAAATGTTAAAATAAATTCTGCTTGAAATGCTAGTGGTAAATGAAAGCGAGGGGTAAGGGGTATGGTATGTATAATCTTTTTTCTCTATTATCATTTTATTTCTTTTTCTGTTCTCTTTTTATTTCTTTTTCTAAATTGATACAAATGTTCTAAGAAATGATGAATATGCAACTATGTGATAATATTAAGAATTACTGATTGTATATGTAGAATGGAATGATATCTTAATGTTTTTTTGTTAATTTTTTTAATTAATAAAAAAAAATTTTTAAAAACTATCAATGGCAGAGAGAGTTCAAATAGAGCTGAGAGGCTACTCTGGAGGTTGTTCTTATGCAAGCTTTGGGCAGACCTTGCTACCTATCATAACCTGCCAACCCCCAACCAGGACCATCCCAGCCAATCCTAAGGAACACTTAGGGCAATATATAGGATTCCACAAGGGTTGCAGTCACTAGAGTAACTTTCCAGAAATCTGCAAACTCCAGATGGGTCCCTGGTCCAGATAAGTCCTGAAACCTAGCCCAGACTCTCCAGGATATCAGACAATTCCATCTCCCTACCCTATATTAGTGACAGACCCTTCCAATATCAAAAATTTAGAATTGCCATAGCCCAAACACCCCTAAAGAGAGTGACAGAAAGGTTAAAGGTGATGGTGAAGTTATACAGAGAAGATAGGATTTAACAAATGAATATGAATGCTGAATCATTAAATTGATATCTCTTTTAGTCTCCAGTATTTTTGTGCAGCTAGAGGTAAAATTGTAAAATTGTAACCCATGTCAAACTCTGAAATATGTTCTACAACTAATTGTAGTGCTGTGCTTTGAAATTTATAGCTTTTTTGTACATTTGTTATTTTTCACAAAAAAAGAAGGAAAAAATTGATTGTGATGATAAAAAAAATATTTAAGTCTTCTAGCCTCCTATATTCTGGAGCAGCTAGAAGGAAAACTATGAGAGGATCATATTGTAGCCATGACAAACTCTGGGATCTGTCTTGTTATTACTTGTTGAAGAGTGCTTTGAAAACTATAGCTTTTTTATTTCTTTGCTTTGTATATATGTTATACTATACAATAAAGGAAAGCCAGAAACAAAACAAAACCAAAAAAGTAATGATAAATCTAGGCATACAATGTACAAAGGTATAAATGGCAACAAGTACAAAAAATGCTGGGGGGGGTATAGGAAATGTATATGTGCATGCTATTGAAGTTAAGTTATACATATAATTGTTATATATTTTGGATGGTTAATTTTAACTCCAAGGTAACTATGAGTATAATTGATGAAAAACATATCCAGATAGAAATAAGAAGGGACTCAATATGGTACAACACATGAGAGCAAATAAATAAAAATAGGTTTTAACAGAAGTGAGGGACAAAAAAGGCATAAGACTTACAAAGGCTAAATAGCAAAATAGCAGTAGAAAGATCTGTATTATCAGTAGTGACTAAATGTAAATGGATTAAACTCTCCAGTCAAAAGATAGAGATTGGCAGAATGGATAAAAAAGCATGACCTAACTATGCTATCTGCCAAAGGAGCACCTCAAAGTCAAAGATACATGTTGACAGTAAAATAATGGGAAAAATATACTATACAAGTAGTAACCAAAAGAGAGTTTGGATGGCTATACAAATATCAGATAAAACAGACTTTAAGTAAAAAAACAGTTATGAGGGACAAAGATGGTCATTACCTACTGATAAAGGGGACAATTTAACAGGAAGATGTAATGATTATAAATATATATGTGCCTAACAGCAGAGCCCCATTGAAGAGAGAAAGTCACAGTTCCACATTAATATTATGAGACTTTCACACACCACTTTCAGTAGTGGGTAGGACATCTAGTCAGAAGATCAATAAGGAAGTACAGGATTTGAATGATACAGTTAGTCTAGTTGGTTTAACTAGAACTAACAGAAATATATAAAAACACGGCAACAAATGAAAGCAGAATACACATGGATCATTCTCTAGGATAGATCATACATTGGGTCACAAAACAATTCTCAATAAGTTCAAAAATATTAAAATAATACAACATATATTCTCTGGCCACAATGAAACATAACTAGAAATCAATAGCCGAGGGAGAAAAGGAAAATTCAGAAATATTTGGAAGTTAATATGAAACATACCCCTAAACAATGAAGGAGTTAAAGAGGATATCAGAAACAGAATTAGGAAATATCTTGAGGCAAATGAAAAATGAAAATACAACATCCCAAGACTTATGGGATGTGGCAAAGCAGTACTGAGAAGGAAATTTATAACTGTAAGTGCTTACATTAAAAAAGAAGAAAGATGTCAAATCAGAGACCTAACCTCAAAACTGGAAAAACTAGGAAAAGAAGAGCAAACTAAACCCAAAGCAAGCAAACAGAAGGAAACAGTAAAGATCAGAGTGGAAATAAATGAAATACAAAAAATAATAGAGAGAATCAACAAAAACAAAAGTTGGTTCTTTAAGAAGATCAACAAAATTGGCAAATCTTTAGGTAGACTGACAAAGAAAAAGAGAAGATATGAATAGCAAACTTCAGAAATGTAAAGGGGGACATTATTACCAACTTCACTGAAATAAAAAGGAAAATTTTTAAACTTCCCAAAAAAACAAAAGCCCAAGACCAGAAAGTTTCACAGGGGAATTCTATTGAAAATTCTAAGACAATTCCAATTTGCTTAAACTCTTCTAAAAAGTTGAAGAGATGGAAACACTCCTTAACTCATTCTATGAGGACTACATCACCCTTATACCAAAGCCAGATAAAGATACAAGAAAAGAAAGCTACAGACCAATATCTCTTATGAGTAGAAATGCAAAAATCCTTCACAAAGCAACAGCAAGTTGAATCCAACAGCATATGAAAATAATAATACACCAGGATCAAGTAGGATTTATTCCTGGTATGCAAGGTTGTTTCAAGATAAGAAAATCATGTAAAGCACTACACTAAAGAATAAAGGGGAAACCATGTAATCATCCCAATTGAAGCAGAAAAGGCAATTGACAAAATACAGCACACTTTCTTGATAAAAAACACTTAGTACATTAGGAACAGAAGGAAACTTCCTATCATGATAGAGGGCATATATAAAACACCCACCGCTAACATCCTACTTAATGGTAAAAGACTGAAAGCTTTCCCTCTGTGATTAGGCACAAGACAAGAATGCCTACTGTTCATTGCTGTTATTCACCATTGCACTGGATGCTCTTGCCAGAGCAATTAGGGGAGAAAAATTTTTTAAAAAGACATCCAAATTGGAAAGGAGGAAGTAAGATTTTTCCCTACTTGCAGATGATATAATCCTTGTTCTGGTTTGAATTTGTGGACCCCAGAAAAGCCATGTCCTTCAATCTTCATTCAGTATTGCTGGGTAGGAGTTTTTAAATTATCCACGGAGATGTGACTCACTCAATTATGGGTGGTTACTTTTGATTAGATGATTTCCATGGAGGTGTGTCTCCACCCATTCAAGGTGGGGTATTCCTTATGGAGCCCTTTAAGAGGGAACCATTTTGTAAAAAGCTACAGAGTCACCAGCTAGTGACCTCTGGAGATGAAGGAGAATGCCCCCGGGGGAGCTTCATGAAACAAGAGGCCTAGAGAGAAAGCCTGCAGATGCCGCCATGTTCACCATGTGACTTTTCAGTTGAGAGAGAAACCCTAACACCATCAGTCTTCTTGAAACAAGGCGTCTTTCCCTGAGGGCTTAGATTCGACATTTTTATAGCCTTGCTTTAATTTGGATATTTTCACGGGCTTAGAACTGTAAACTAGCAACTTATTAAATTCCCTTTTTAAAAAGCCATTCCATTTCTGGTCATTGCATCTGGCAGCTAGCAGACTAGAACAACCCTATATACAGAAAATCCACACACAAAAACTATTTAGAACTAATAAATGAATTCAGCAAAGTAATAGTTTACAAAATCAACACCCAAAACTTCGTAGTGTTTCTATACACAAGAAATGAATAATTAGAACAAGAAATCGAGAAAGAAATTTGATTTACAATAGCAGCTAAAAGAATCAAATATTTAGGAATAATTCCAATCAAGGATTTAAAGGACTTGTACACAGAAAAATACGAAACATTGCTTAAATAAGACCTAAATAAATGGAAGGACATTCTGTGTTTACGAATTGGAACACTAAATATCATCAAGATATCAATACTAACCAAAGCAATTTATAGACAACACAATCCCAAACAAAATTCTAACAGCCTTCTTTGCCCAGATGGAAAAGCCAATCATAAATTTATATGGAAAAGTAAGGGGCCCTGAATAGTTAAGGTCATCTTGAAAAAAAATGAAGTTGGAGAACTCATACTTCTAATATTAAAACTTACTGCAGGGTGGGCCATGGTGGCTCAGCAGGCAGAGTTCTCACCTGCCACGCCAGAGACCCAGGTTCATTTCCCAGTGCCCACCCGTGCCAAAAAAAAAAATTATTACAAAACCACAAAATCAAAACAGCATGGTACTGGCACAAGGACAGACATATAGACCAATGGAATAGAACTGAGAGTTCAGAAATCAACCCTCAGATTTATGGCCAACTGATTTTTGAAAAGGTGGCAAAGATTATTCAATCGTTAATGAATAGTGTTTTGGTTTGCTAAAGCTTGCTGGAATGCAATAAACCAGAAATGGATTTGCTTTTACCAACAGGTTTATTACAACTACCACCTTCTACCAAGTTATAAATTACAATTCTAAGGTCATGAAAATGTCCAAATTAAGGTATCAACAAGAGGATCCCTTCACTCAAGAAAGGCCCATCACATGGGAAGTAACATGGGATGTCTACTCTCCTTCTCTTCTGGCTTCAAATGGCTCTCTCAGCTTCTGGCATCTCCTATGGCATTTCCTTCTGCATTCCAAACATTTGTTACTTGGTTTCATCTCTCTGCTCTCTGTGTCAACTCTGAGCTATCTCTATGTTTTCTGCCTTTTATTCTCTTCATATCAGAGGACCAAGACCCACCCTGAACTGGTGGGTCACATCTCCGTGGAAATAATCTATTGAAAGGTCCCACCCACAATTTGGTAGGTTGAATCTCTATGGAAACAACCTAATCAAAATGTCCCACTCAACAATAGGTTTGCCACACAAGACTGAATTAGAAGAATAAGACTTTTCTGGTGTACATAACAACTTCAAACCAGCACATTCCACCCTCTGACCCCTCAAAAGACATGTCCTTTCCAAATGCAAAATACATTGATTCTAAATAAGGTGGTATATGGAAAAAATATAATTAATGCAAACTAGAGTGCATAGTTAGCAGTAAAATTGTAATATGATCCCTGTATATGTAACAAAGGCAATAGCCAAAGCTAAATGTCATTAAGAGGGGGAGATAACAGAGGGGATGAGATTCTTGGTGTTGTTGCTGTTATCCTTTTTATTTTATTTTATTTTATTCCTTTCTTCTCTTCTTTTTTGCAGAAGAAATGGAAATGTTCTCATATAGAATTTGGTGGTAAATGCATGATTGATTATACCAGAAACCATTGACTGCTTACTTAGAATTGAGTGTATGGCATGTGAATAAAACTGTTTAAAAAGTAAGCAGAAAGATACAAGTGTGGAGAAAATGTGGAGAGAGGGATGTATGTATTTACTTTTGGTAGAGAAGTAAAATGGTGCAGTTCATCTGGAGGGCAGTGTGGTGGCTCAACAAGAGGCTAAGTTTGGGGTTGCTATAATATCCAGCAACCCTCTTATTAGGTACATATATGGAAGAACTTAACAGGAACACAAATGGACATTTGCACACTGGTGTTCATGCTGTATTCACAACTCTCAATGTATGGAGGTGGCCTCAGGTACACCTACTGATGAACTGTAGTGGGCAAACTGTGGTATATACATACAATGGAATATTGAGCAGCAGCAAGAAGGAATGAAGTTGTGAGGCATGCATCTAGGTGAATGGGTCTTGAGAACAATATGTTGAGTGAGGTAAGCCAGAAATGAAAGGATAAACAGTATAACACCTCAGTAATATCAACTAGCTATAATGTGCAAACTCTGACAAGTGAATTTGACTGCGTAGGTTATTAGAGGAAAACTTATTGTACAGGCTCCAAGATTGTAAGCTCCTACAGCAGTCACATCTATTCTGGAATTGTAATGGTTACTTCTAAATTCTGAGATTTAATTCTGAGCCACTGTGTATAACATGATCACATCCCGGAAATCTGGGTATCAGTGTGACACCTGAGACTCGGAGTTAGAGCCCTATATCTATGAAAGTCAACATCACTCCATACAGCATCCAATAAAAATGTCAAAAATAAGATCAGAATTCAATTAGATATATGAAGGAAGCAGATATGGCTAGGCCTAAGGTAAATCAGACCAAAGGGTAAAGGATGATACTGACTTTGTTTTAAATTTTCAACTTCTATGTGAGGCCAAAGGAAGAGATGTTTATTTGGTGCAAAATTTATATTTTCTATACCACACTACCTAATCTAACATGTATAGCTAGTTTATTTGAATGCAATAATTTCATGGAAACTTTAGTAGGGATTGAAATCTTGTGGATTGTACAGGTTAGTATGAAGCCCTGAGATACACCAGAATAATTTGGGCAGAGAATTAAAAAATATTTGAAAAGCCTCTTGAGGAACCAGGAGAAATGTGGAAATATTAACCTTCACTGCTTAGGGAATTCTAGATGTTATTGCAGGGATTGGGGACTACCAATAGGCCAAGTCCTCGATTTGGGGCTTCACCTTTATGAAGCTTATTCTTGCAAAGCAAAAGCTAAGCCTACTTATAATTATGCCTAAGGGTCATCCCCAGAGAACCTCTTCTGTTACTCAGATGTGGCCTCTCACTCTAAGCCATCTCAGCAGGTGGCTCACTGCCATCTACCCCACATCAGAAGTGACGCCCAGGTATATAAATCTCCCTGGCAACATGGGAAATGACTCCCAGAAATAAGCCTGGATCTGGCATCAGGGGATTTAGAGAGTCTTTTTTGACCAGAATGGGGAAGAAAAATGAAATAAAATAAAGTTTCAGTGGCTGAGAGATTTCAGATAGAGTCGAGAGGCCATTCTGGAGGTTATTCTTATGCATTATATAAATATCCCTTTTTAGTTTTTAAGATAATAGAATAGATAAAAGGAAATATCTAAAACTGTTGAACTGTAGTCCACCTCACCTTGATGCTTAAAGATGATTGTATAACTATATAATTTTACAGTGTGACCATGCAATTGTGAAAACCTATGGCTGACACTCCCTTATCCAGTCAATGGACAGATGAGTAAATGTAAGGACAAAAGCCAACTTAACAATGGGGTGGGGGTGGGGAATAAAAGGTATGGGATGATTTGGGTGTTCTTTTTTACTTTTATTTTTTAATCCTATTTTTTTTTGGAGTAATGAAAATGTTTAAAAATTGACTGTTGTGATGAATGCACAACTAAATGATTATACTGTGAACCATTGTATACTTTGGATATTATAGGATATGTGAATATATCTCAATAAAATTGTATTTAAAAAGTTAAAAATACATTCATTCTATCATAACACTACAAAATTCTTAAATCATTTCAGCAACAATACAGATAGCATACACAGTCAAAATTAGTACAAAATCTTATCAAAATCAGTAGGGTTTGTCTTAAGGTGAAATTCTCTGGCTGTGACCTGTGAAGCATAGAACGAGTTATCTGTTGCCAATATGGAAAGGAAGAATAGCCATAAGATAGACATTCCCATTTCCAGAGGGAGAAATTGAAATGAAAACAGGAGTTAATGGACCCAAACAATTCTGAAAACCTGCAGGGCATACTTCATTAGATTTCAAAGTTTGAGGGTCATTTATTGAATGATGTTTCTTCCTCAGAACTTGAGAGAATGGCAGTCCCACTCTTTCCAAGAGCTTACACAGTGGCCCTGTTTTCCCACAAGCACTGGGGTGAGGTTTGCAATATTGGGTAACATTGGGGAGACTACCTTGTTCCTGGCCTCACCCTCCTCAAGAATTTGGGTGGCACCTGGACTCTCTGCCATCTCCATAGCTCATGTTGAACCTCTTCAGAATAGTGGAATGCTGGCCAGCCCCTTCCCAATCTCCAGGGAACATGCTCTACCCTCTCTGAGGCCTGAAGTGGCGACACTTTTCCCAATGAGGCAGAAGCACACCCTCTGCCTTCAGGGCAGACTCACCCTTTCCACATACATAGGCGGGTCTGCTATCCTGGCCTAATATTTCTTGGCCCTAGACCTTAGCTTCCACAGTTCAGCCTTTGAACTCATTTTTCCTTCAATCTGTCCCTTTTATTCAAGACTGGCAGTAATATAGTTCACACAGCTTCCACAACACTCTTGTCAGTGTTCTATGCAGTACACAGGGATCATAATCATCAGACAATAGGACTTTCTAAAATCCTTTCTAGATAAGTCTATCTCCAATGTCAGCTTGTGCAGAAATAGCTGACTGGTTCCACATTTGGTTGAATCCTCACATGGGGCACTTTCTCTGGGGTGCCAGAATTTCTTGAAGCCCAGGATTTTCCAAACCATAAATTTTGGGTTTCTTTGTACTCAAGAGTTCTGTTCTTAGCTTATCCCTTTACTGTCACATTTTACTACAAACTGCAAGGAGAAGCAAGGTACATTTTCCAAATTTAGTTTGGAAATATCTTCAGCTAAATATCCCAGCTCATTGCTTTCAAATTCTATCCTCCATCCAACACTAGGACTCAATTTTACCAAATTCTCTGCCACTTTAAAAAAAAAAAGGTTGCCTTTCTTCCAGTTTGCAATGACACACTCATCATCTCTAAGCCCTTAATGGAATGTAGAGTCCACATTTCTACAGTCTATTCAAAGCAATTCAGGCCTTTTTTATTAAGCATATCACATCTTCCAGAATGTTCCCCTTATCCATTTATAAAGCTGTTCCAGCATTTTTTGGTATTTGTAAATAACAGCAACCCACTTCTCTGTTCCAAAAATCTGTTTCTTTACTAGAGTTGCCAGAATGCAATATACTAGAAATGGATTGGTTTTTACCAAGGGAACTTATTAGGTTTAAATTAAAATTCTAAGGCATGAAAATGTCCAAATTAAGGCATCAATAAGTGAATACCTTTCCTCAAGAAAGGCCAATTATATGTGGGGCTTCTCTGCACATGGCGATGTCTGTTGTCCTTCTCTCCCAATTTCTGGTTTCAGTCTCTGGTGTCTCCTGGGGCATTTCCTGCTGCATCCCAAATGTCTGTCACTTGGTTTTACCCTCTGCTCTGTGTGTTGGCTCTAGCTCTCTCTGTGTTCTGCCTTTTATTCTCTTCATACAGACCTCCAGCCAAAGGACCAAAACCCACTCTGAATTGGGTGAGTCACACTTCCATGGAAACAATTTAATCTAAAGGTCTCACCCACCTCACTTTCACTAAACTCAACTCTGCAAGTGAAATCATTGCACTCCCCCTTACGTGGGACATGACATCCAGGGGTGAAAGTCTCCCTGGCAGCATGGGAGATGACTCCCATGGATGAATCTGGCCCTGGCACCATGGGAGCAACAATTCTATCCTGACCAAAAGTGGGGAAAGAAGTATAACTAATAAAGCATCAGTGGCAGAGAGACTTCAAATAGAGTCAAGAGGCTACTCTGGAGGTTGCTCTTATGCAAGCTTCATTAGACATTGCTACCTATCATACCCTGCCAAACCCCAACCAGGACCATTCCAGCCAATCCTAAAGAACACCTAGGGCAAGAAATAAGATTCCACAAGGGTTCCATGCACTAGTGCAACTTTCCAGAAACCTACTACATCCAGATGAGTCTCTGGACCAGATAAGTCCTGAAACCTAGAGGGCCCAGCCTCTCCAGAACATCAGATAGTTCCATCTCCCTACCCCATATTAAAGACAGACCCTTTCATCATGAAAAAATTGGAATGACCATAGCTAAAAGAGAGGGATGGAAAGATCAAAGGTAATGGTGGAGTTAAACAGAGAAGATAGGATTTAACAAATGAATATGAATGCTAAATCATTAAATTAATATCTGTTTTAGTCTCCAGTATCTCAGAGCAGCTAGAAGTAAAAACCTAAAATTGTGGAACTGTAACCTATGTCAAATTCTGAAATATGTTCTACAACTAATTGTGGTGCTGTGCTTTGAAATGTATTGCTTTTTTGTATATATGTTATTTTTCACAAAAAAAGAAAAAAAAAGTCTATTGTGGTGATAAAAAAATATATGTAAACCTTCTAGCCTCCTATGTTGTGGAGTAGCTAGAAGGAAAACTCTGAGATTATGGTATGGTAGTCATGACAAACTCTGGGATCTGTCTTGTGGCTACTTGTTGAAGAGTGCTTTGAAAACTATTGCTTTTTATTTCTTTGCTTTGTATATATGTTATGCTACACAATAAAAAATTAAAAGAAAAAAATGGTCCCACCCAGTGTGGACACATCTCCATGGAAACAACCTATTCCAAAGGTTCTACCCAATAATAGATCTGCCCCACAAGACTGAATTTAAAAGCATGGCTTTTGGGGGTATGTAACAGCTTCAAACCAGCACAAATGGCATCTTCATTAAATAGATTCTGGGAAGACTGGATCACCATTTGCAGAATAAAGGAGGAGCCTTACCTCACATCATAAAAAAAAATAAACTAAAAATGGATCAAAAACTGGAATATAAAAGCTTTAACTTTCAAACTTCTAGAAGAAAACATAGAAAAGCATATTCAGGACCTTGTATTAGGCAATGGCTTCTTAGACTTTACACCCAAACAGCAAACAACAAAAGCAAAATAGATAAATGAGACCTCTTCAAAATTAAAAAAAAAAAAAAAAACTTTTGTTTCTCAAAGGACTTTATCATGAAAGTAAAAAGACAACCTACATATAGGAGAAAATATTTGGAAACCACATATCCAATAAAGGATTAATATCTAGCCGGTATAAAGAAATCCTTCAGCTTAATAACAAAAGACAAAGAACCTAATTTTAAATGGGCAAAAGACTTAACCAGACGTCTCTCCAAATAAGATGTACAGATGGCCAGAAAGCACATGAAAAGATGCTCAGTATCATCTGAGAAGTTCAAACAAAACTATTTCACACCCATTAGAATGGCTGCTATTAAAAATGGAAATTAACAAGAGTCAGAGAGGATGCGGTGGCATTCATTGCTGTGGCAATGTAAGATGGTGCAGCCAAATGGCAGTTCCCCAGAAACCACATTATAGAACTACCATATGACCCAGCAACCCCGCTATCAGATATATATCCAAAAGAAGTGGAAGCAGGGACTCAAACAAATATTTGCACACCAATGCTCATAGCAGCAATATTCACAATTGTCGAAAGATGGAAACAACCCAAATGTTCATCAACCCCATGAATGGATAAATAAAATGTGGAATAAATATATAATGAAATATTATTCAGCTGTAAAAAGGAATGAAGTTTTGATATATGCAGCAACATGGATGAAACTTGAAGATATAAGCCAGACACATAAAAAAATCATATTATCAAACTAATATGAAATAATTAGAATTAGTGTCTAATTCTCTAATTAGAGTCAGAGTCGAAACTCATAGAGTCAAAACCTACAGTATAGGCTACTAGGAGACAAGGCAAGGGTAGAGAATGGCGAGTTAGTACTCAAATTTTACAGGATTTATATTTGAGTTGATTGTAAAGTTTCAGTAATGGATGGTGGTGATGGTAGTACAACACTGTAAACACAATCACACCACTGAAGTGTATATTTGAATATGATTAAAAAGGGAAATTTTGTATTGTATATATGTTGCTAGAATAAAAATTTTAAAAAAACATAGGACTGTACAACACAGTGAACCATATTGTAAACAATGGACTATAGTTAATAGTAGAATTATTTAAAATGTTCTTTCATTAATTGTAACAAATGCACCACACTAATGCAAGGTGTTAATAATGGAGTGGTATAGGGAACTCTGTATTTTATGCATAACTTTTCATTAAAGCTACAACTCCTTAATAAAATAAATACTTTTAAAAATTTAAGGTATACAAACCTTTTGACACACTATAGTTCCACTTCTAGGAATTTGTATGTAAGACATTTGTACAGGGGTATTTTTTAAAACTTCTCTCAAGAAGCAAAATATTAAAAACAACTTAAAAATCCACCAACAGATAACTGGTAAATAAATTCTAGCACATCCACACAGTGAAATATATTGAATGTCAATAAAAAGAATGGGATAAAAGGAAGAGATGTTTATTTGGCAGAAAATTTATATTTTTGGTAGCACGTTTATCTAGTCTAACTTGTATGGTCAGCTTATTTGAACACCATAATTACATGAAATCTTGAATAGGGAGTGAGATCTTGTTTGTACAGGTTGGTGTGATGCCCTGATACATTCCAGAGTAATTTGGGCAGAAGATTAAAA
>PVIY010057975.1:0-12646 GCA_004026745.1 Myrmecophaga tridactyla
GAACAAATGTTAAAATAGATTTAGTTTGAAATGCTAGTGATCAATGAAAGGGATCAGTAAGGGGTATGGCCTGTAAAATTTTTTTTTTTTCTGTTTGTTATATTTTTCTGTTGTCTTTTTATTTCTTTTTCTGAATTGATGCTAATGTTCTGGGAAATGATCATGATGATGAATATGCAACTATGTGATGATATTGTGATTGCTGAGTGTATGTGTTGGGAATGTTTGTGTTTCTTGTAATTTTTTTTAATTAGTAAAAAAAATTTTTTTTTTAATGAAAGAATAAAAGGGTCTTTGTTTTCCTTCTCTCCCTAGAAATATTTCGTAGAGTCTCACAAATTTGGTATTTGGTATATTTATACCAAGTTACTTTATTTTTACTTTTTGAAATAACAGTATAGTAGAATAGCATAGTATCTCCAAGTACTTGTATTTATTTAAGTACATACTATATAAAACCATATGTGCCAACCCTAAAGAACACCTAGGGCTTTATCTGAGATTCTACAAATGTTTCACGCACTAAGATTATTTTCCAGAAACCTATAACCTCCAGATGAGTACCTACACTATATAAGTCCCGAAACCCAGAGGGGTCAGCCTCTCCAAGAACATCACCTAGCTCCATTCCCTTATCCCATATTATTGACACCCCATTCCAACACGAAAAAGTTAAAATGGGCATAGCCCACTATACTCCTAAAGATCGGGAGAAGGATCAAAGAAGGAAGAGTTATAACAAAGACGACAGGATTTAACAAATGAGTATAACTGCTGAATCATATTGATATTTCTTTCAATAATGTCTTGAAGCATCTAAGAAGGGAAAATCTAAAATTGGGAAACTGCAACCCTTACCAAATTCTGAAATTTGTTCTATAACTACTTGTTACAATATACTTTGAAATTTATTGCTTTTTTGTAAATATGTTATATTTCACAATAAAAAATGTTTTTAAAAAACAACAATTAGATATAGTTAAACCTCGCAGGTAAAAGCTCTTGGTAAACTCTTAAGTGTTAAATGCATGTATCTCACTGATAAAAAAAAAATCTGGGTTCAAATTCCTGGCTCTGCCACTTAATGAAACAGACCTTGAGCAAGCTCTCTCTAAGCTTCAATTTCCTTGTTGGTGAAATGCAGATAATAATACAAATAATACAAATTAAATAAGACAATGATTATAGAGGGCTTATCATGGTGCCTGGCACAAAGGGAGAGTTCAATGAATTGAAGTTATTATTACTTCACAAGTAATACATGCTCACTGTAAAAATAGAAGAAAATGAATATGTAATAAAATTGGAATCATACTGTTTTGTAATCTGCTTTCTTCCGTTTAGCAATATATTGTGAACATCTTTCCCTGTCGGTTTATATATTTCTACACCATCACTTTTAGTGGCTGCGGAGTGGCTCTCGGATATTTCATAATTTATGGTGAGCAATCTCCCATTACTAGACGTGATGTTGTTTCCAATTTTTTGCTGTTATAAAAATATTTTACTGGACATCCCTTTCTTTGTGCATGTCCTTAATTATTTCCTAGAAATGAAATCGTATTCAGGCAGCACTTTGTAATGGCAACTGAGATCTTTGT
This sequence comes from Myrmecophaga tridactyla, assembly GCA_004026745.1. Lineage (NCBI taxonomy): Eukaryota > Metazoa > Chordata > Mammalia > Pilosa > Myrmecophagidae > Myrmecophaga > Myrmecophaga tridactyla. The sequence goes on from PVIY010057975.1 coordinate 1,602, forward strand.
GTGCACAAGCTTTGCAGTGAGATTTCTGCGTTAAAACCTGGAATAACTTTGCGCAAGTGATTTTACCTCTCCACAAGCTTCTGTTCCTCAGCTGTAAAATGGGATAAGCGTATTCTCTACCTCGCATGGTGGTCATAAGGATTAATAAAATAATGCAGGAGAGCCTGTGGTGGGCCTGGCATGTGGGAAGGTAGCAGTCAACAACCCAAGCACAACAGAGATTGCAGAGAAAAAGAGGCCTGGAAAGGGCCCTTTGGGTGTGGATCTCAAATCCAGGGCCTAGTATATAAGAGACACTTTAATAATGGATGAAAGGAAATACACCATGATTTAAAATGAAACTCTTGCTTTAAAAAGAGAGAAAATACCTTTGGGGACCCCACAGTCAAGAGGATCAAATCACAGCTCACCCTGCACCTGGATCTTTGCGACCTCGCCAGCGTAATAGCTCTTGAGATTCTCATCTCACCCCGCTCCCCAAAAGCATGCACCTGCCTCCTGCCAGGCCACTGTGGCCATCCTCCAGCTACTCTCCGGCCATGCCCCACCTTCTTTTACAGCCCTTATGTCTGCACCTTCTGCTCCTCCCATCCACCTGCCAGCCCTTCAACACTTCAGGTCCAACTTGGGCCACCCTTCTCCAGGAAGCCTCTCCACTACACAGGGGCCCACAGGAGCTCTATCGTGTATTAAGCTGTTTCCAGGGTGCTAGTGAAAGCTTCCTGAGGGTTAAGATAAGGTCTACATTTCTCTGAACCTGGCCAGTGCTTAGCAATGGAGCAGGCTCACAATAAATCCTGGAGAAGCAAACAAAACCCATCACTTCCCCTTTCTGTGACTCCCTTAAGGCCTTCTCTTTCCTTTACTCTAAGGCTTGTCCCAAGCCCCATGGCCCCGCTAATTATTTTTTCCAATATTCGCTGAACATGAAAACAAAACGGTGCCTTTAAGGAGGCCTGCTGGCCTGCCAGTAAGCCACCAACGGGGCGTGGGGCGGAACCTGGCTGAGGAGGGGAAGGGAGGAGGGGAAGCAGAGCCTCGGCCTGGGGAGTCAGACCGGCTCTGGTTTGGCTCCACAGTGCTGCCAAGTGACTCCACTCAGCTCAACAGATGAATTACGCATCTTATCTCTGCCAGGCCCCAGGAATAGTGAGCAAAACCATCCAAAGCATCACACCAAAAGAGTAATATAGCACTGTAGGAGCTATAAGGAAAGAACCTCCCTCAAAGAAATGAGAGCCGGGTATTCAAAGACAGGGAGGGGATCACTGGTCAGAGAAGAAGAGAGGGGAGATGGGAGATGGTGGGTCAAGGAATGGGCTTCAGCAAAGGCCCAGGAAACTAAGTGCTAGTCTCTTAGCATGCTGCAGCCACAGATACTGGCTGGTGAGATGCCCAGCAGGAGGATTCTGAGCTGCCCAGCTTGGCCCACAAAGCCCAGGCGTTAGATGACCTGCAGTGTAGCTGTTTTCCAGCTAAGTGATGTGTCAGCAGCAGCTGCTTGCCTGTCTACTCACAGCACAGTGTTGGGCTCTCTGTTTTTGATTTTCAAATCCAGAGAAAAAGCAATTCCAGAAACCAAATATGACTGTTCTACACACGTCTCCACTACTCAACAGTAATGGAAAAAAAAGAATCTCCAAGGCCCGCAGATATGGTCAGTCTGTGAAGCCATGTCGGCCTGCAGGGGAGCTCTCTGTAGTTGGGAAGCAATTGCATCCAGGGAACCACAGTGCTTTTAGCAACTTCTGAGGGGACCTATCACCTCTGCCGTGGCTCTGGGGCAAGCACTGTGAGAAGGAAGGGCATGATGAGCTAAAGCCAGCCCTGAGGCGTGATCAGAAGGAGGAACACTATTAGAATCACATCAGAGGAAGAACAGCTAAGGGCCCTGGAGGTATTTCCCTTGGAGAAGATTTGAGGAAGGCATGAAGCTGTCCTCTTGAAGAGAAAGGAAGAGAAATGATTTGCTTTGTGTTGTATCCACCACCACCCTGCAGCCCTGCGGTTATCACGTAACTGTGAAACTACCTATTTATAAACTCTCCCTCTCCCCAAGACCACAGATCCCTAATGGGAGTCTATGTGTGTCAATTCTCAGGCACCAGCACCTAAGGCAGGGCAAGGACATAGCAAATGCTGAACTGAGAGCGGAAATAACAGGAAGGTCTATGGTGGCTCAAGAAGGGGAAGTGTTTTCTAATAATCCCAGCTGCCTCCAACAAGCCAGGACCTTTGGAAGGAAGAACCCTGTCAGGGAAAGGTCTGGCAGCAGCATAATGCCCTGATACTAAAAGAGGGAACCAGGACAAAATGGCCCCCTGAAATTCCTTCCAATTCTAAGACCTAGGCCCCTGGAGGACTGAGGGGAGCCACAAAGAGCAAAAAATGTGCTAAAAGAGTACCTGTTCCTAGCCAGGCACTCCTCATATCCAGTCACCATCTTGTTAACCCTCACAATCCCATGAGGTAGGCAAGATAATGATTCCCATTTTACAGTCGAGGAATCTGAGGCGCAGGAGGTTGCAATAACTTGCCAAAGCTAGAGCTATAGTAAGAGCTACAGCAGGAATGCAAACCAAGGACCACCAGGCCGCCCGAAGAGAGAGGGCTGAGAGAGACCTTCTGCCCTCCGGGTCAGGCAGTGGGCAGCTCCAGCCCATTGTAGCTGAAGGTTCTTTTTATATTGCAAGGGCAATAATATTAAAACACTCATCTCCTGCTGATGTCAAAACTTTTCAAAAGCATTTTTACACCATAAGCCGAAGAGCCCAAAGCCAAAAGATCCAGCTCTAGGAAATAACAGCCAGCTGTTCAGTGGGAGCCCAGGACTGCCTTCCCTCCTAGACCATAACCAAGGAACATAATATGCTATTGGACGGGTCTGGAAAGGCTTTCCTGAAGAAGGTAACATCTGAGCTAAGGCTTAAATGGTGAGTTGGACAAGCAAGGGGACAGAGTGGGACAGCAGAGGGGAAAGGGCATTCCAGACAGAGAAAACAGCAGGAGCAAAGGCAGAGAAGCAAGAAGTGTGTGGAGAATCATAAGCCATCAGGCGTTGCCAGAACATAAAATTCAAATTGAACAGTGAAGGACATAGCGATCAAAGTTAAGAAGGGGCTACTAAATTATGAAGGACTTTGAAAGCCATGTTAAGGAATGTGGACTTTATTTATGCTGCGGGCAATAAGGAGCCACTGAAGGGTTTTACACAGAGCAGTGATAAGATCAAACCTTTGCACCACGAAAATCACTCTGATAGAGAGTGGAAAGAGGCTGAGCTATTGGCAGCGATTCTGCAAACAGGAAGGTGAGATTGCAGAAATACTGGCCAGAGACCTGCTAGGCTCAGGTTGCAGAAGCAAACAACCCACACAGACCTGTACTTCAAGCTCCTGGCCATAATTCCCAATCGGGGCCAAACTTTCCATTCTCTGGGCCCTAAAACCAACTCACACTGCCATGCCTGCTTTAAAGGCTACCAATTTTATGGGGCCTCCCACACAGTTTTCTTAATGATATAACTGGGAGGTAGTTAATGAGAATCCTAAATGCCAATTACTGTGCTCACTCTATTGCAGGCTCTATGCTGGGTACTTTACACAATAAACTCTGTGGTGCACCCAACAACCCTATAAGGGAGGTTACGTTTTGCAGATGAGAAACTGAAGTTCAGAGCAGGGAGCTTACCAAATGCCATCCAGCTACTAAAAGGAAATAGGATTTGAACAGTTTTACCTGACTGCAGACTGCTAAGAATGTTAAGGGAACTAGAGAGGAGGGAGGGTAAGGGTTCTGGGCCCCCTGCTGCTAGGACGACCAGTGACCCGGTGAGGATCCCCGCCCCTTCGGCAGAATAATGGGTGGGACCTCGAGCCACAACTGCCGAGGAGAGACTAGGAAGTGGGAAGCTCAATCCCACACAAAGGAATCGGAAAGGACCACGTCCTCGGCAGTCCTCAGCTACGAGGAGAGAGACAAGGGCAAGGATTTGAGGACACTAGGCTGAAAAGGACAGGAAAAAGGGCCGCAATCGAGCCCTTTTCTGACGCAGGGAAGGGGCGGGGCTCGGAGAGGGGGAGACCCTGGGGGCGGGGCTTAAATGGGCGGGGCTCACGGAGCCGGGCAAAGTCTAGGACCCGCGGGACCCTATGAGGGGGCGGGCCGCGAGAGGGGCGGAGCCAAGGCTACGTCCGCGACCCACAGACTCGTCAGGTTACCTCCCCAGGACTGGACCCAACCCTCGTTCCCTACCCCGGCTCCGGTAGGGCTGATCCGGGATCTCGATGGTGTAGTCCAGCTTAGCCGAAGACATGATGAAGGCGCTGGCCCTCAACAAGGGCCTCCCGCCGGAACTCGCGCTCGTGCGTCCGCGCCTCACCCCGGTACCTCCCAGGGCGCCTCCCAGTCGCCACCCACCGCCCTCGACACCGCCCAATCGGTGAGCCGCGCTCTGTGACCTTCCTCCCTAGCAACCACCCAGTCTCTCTCGGAGCCTCTCGCCGCACGCCACTAGCTCTGCCCTAGCAACCATGCCCCGCCCCTCTCCAACTATCTGACCCACAGCCATTGGCTGACTGACTTGATCAGGATTAGGTATTGGACAGACAGGACGCCGTTCACGAAGAGTCCCCACCCTCCTGAGTAGGTAAGAGGGTCTGTGGGAGACTCGCCGTCTTCTGGGAATGGGGTCCTATCCTACAGGAGTGAGGTCTTATCCTACAGGGTGAACGACAGTACCCTTTAACTTACATCATCTAACTAACTCTACGCAGCTCCGAGGGCGGAGGTAGAAAAAACGTACAAAACGGCTTACGGGGGCGCGTGCCCTAACATCCTCTACCCCATGGGGTTGAGGCATATTTTGACAGAGTCTGGCGGGGCGGGGCGGGGCCGGGAGGCGCGTAGTGGCTGAGAGTGTATTCAGGGGAAGACTAGATCTCCAGGGGAGAACTAGAGAGTTCGTTCCTTGTTCGTGGGGCTGAGGGAGGAAATGCTGCTTTGACGAGAGTGTATTCAGGGGAAGACTAGATCTCCAGGGGAGAACTAGAGAGTTCGTTCCTTGTTCGTGGGGCTGAAGGAGGAAATGCTGCTTTGACTGGGGACACCAAAGGACTGGGGAGTGTGGCTTTCTAACATTTATCCAGACATTTAACAGATATTTACTCAGCACCTATTATGTGCCAGATACTTGGGCTCTAGTGAGGATTAAGCTTTTGATCCTAACTTCTGTAAATTTTAATAGAAGAGGGAGAGTAAGCAGGCATGAACCAACTCTAATTCTGTGCCGGGAATAAATACTTCAGAAGAGTAGGCATTAATTAAGGATATTAGGAGTTCAGAATCAGTGGGAAGGGGCATTTATGGCAGTGGGGATGGTTTCTGAGCTGGGCCTTAAAAGACTTGTGGAGATATGGCGGGGAAAGGACCCCTAGCAAGAGTTCATATAAGGGAAAGCAAAAGTGAGTGCCAGAAATGACCAGAGACATCTGGCCAGAGGAGAGTCTAGTGTGAGAGCATCCTTTGAAGAACAGTTAGGCCCAGATCCTGGAGGGCTTGTGATCCAAACTCAGCTTTGGGCTTATAGACTGATCTTGCTGATGGTGAGAATTTTCTAATGCATGTTACCCCTATAAGCCCAAGAGCTTAGACTTTCTTCTGAGGACAGTGGGGAGTCAATGCAGGGTTCTGAGCAGAGGAGCAATGATCAGATTTATGTTTTAGAAAACTCAACACCAAGAAGGGATTGGAAGAAGGAGGGAAACTAGTTAGGAAGTTGTTACACTGGTAGGGAAAGATTAAGGTGGACTAAGGCTTGGAGTGACAGCCGGAATGGAGAGGAGAGGATGGATTCCTTAGACATGTATACAACCATGTGATGATATTGTGAGTTATTGATTATATATCAAGAATGGAATGATCATATGGTAAGAATATTTGTATGTTGTTATGTTTAATAAATAAATAAATAAATTTTTAAAAAGTTTAAAAAGAAAAGAAAGGTCAAGGGATGCTTTTATTGTGACAGAAAGAAAGGGTGTGTGTCAAGATTGGTACATTGTTAGGTTTGGTGACAGGAAGTTGAGAGAATTCTTGTTCGATGGTTTCTTTTTTTTTCTATGTAATAGAGACATGCTATCAGACAGTGAAAGTGGAATTGGAGGATGGGGTGGGAAGTTTGAGAAGAGCAGAGAAAGATTGATATAGCTGCGATGGCAAATGGAAACAAGATGGCTAAGGTAACTTACAGATTTCTGGGCAGTTCTGATGGCTCTATTGAGGTTGGTGACCATTAATTTGTAGCAAGATCAGTCTGCATGGTTGGATGATATATATTTTTTACCCAACAACATTTAGCCTCTTAGTGGTATGTACCGAGAGGTTACTTGAATTGATCCAGGTTTGGGTTTTGCCAGATGGATGGAAGGACAAAGGACCAGGAAGTTGAGGATCCTGACAAGAGGATCCTGACAAGAAACTGCTTAAAATGATGGACCTAAATGTAGAACCTAAACTAGAGAGGAGAGTGTAAGGTGTTATGGACTAGAGGTCTCAATGAGATCAGAGAACCCATATTAGAAATAGTTGGGAGAGAAAGTTGTGATCAGAAAATGGAGTAATGACGTTTGGTTAGTTCCAGATGATGACCCAGGTGTGGGTGGCTGAAGTGGAGTATAGGAGATGGTCGGGTAGTGATATGGCTGTTAAAATTCTCAACAATGTCAGGGCTTGAGGGGGAATGAGAGATAAGATGCTTGTGAGCTTGGTACCGAAGTCCTTTATGAAAAGCAGATTGTTCTGGAGTCTGTAGATGACAGTCTGAAGAGCAGCAAGGATCGAAACAGTTAAATGGCATGATATTTCAAAATAGCAAGGGTTTTTACAAGTAGGAGGTGGAATAGGGTCTGGATTGAGCTTTGGTGAGGAGACACTAGCCACCCCTTTCTGGATTCTGAGATATGCTTGGAGTATGAGAGTATGAGCAGCTTCACTAGAGAGGGCTATGCAGAAGTGCAGCCCTGGGGAGGAGCCAACTTTGCGCTCAGGATAGAGGTGGGCAGAATGAACGTGAAGAAGCTGAGGTGGAGAAGACTTTGCTGATCTGAGACAAGGAATTTTGAGGCCATAATGAGAAGGTTGGGAAGGAAAGGATGGATAGTAATTAGATCAGGGAAGATGAACTCTAGAGCAATGAAGGGGTAAAGAGAGTGTGCGTAGAGAGGGTATGGTTGATCTAGAGAGTTGCATTTTGAGGGAAGAGTATGAGATAGATCTGTGGAGTAGAGTTGAGGGCAGAGTCGAATCTGGGGAGAGACTGGGGTTAGGTGGATTGGATGGAGAGAGGAAAAGTGGAGTCTGTGGATAGAGAATGAGGGTGTTTTAGTTTCCTTGGTAGCTCAAGCAAATACCATGCAATGGGCTGACTTGAACAATGGGGATTTAATATCTCACAATCTTGAGATTAGGAGAAGTCCAAATCAAGGCAATGCTTTCTTCCTTAAAACTGGTTTTCTGGGGTTGGTTGCTGGCGATCTTTGGTCCTTAGCTTTTATGTCATATGGCAGTGGACTTGGCGGCTCTCCTGGCCTCTCCCCCCTCTTTCAGGTTCCCTTGATTTCAATTCCTGGCTGCTCCTTCTGTGTCTTTCTCTCTGTGTATCTGCATTTCATTCTGCTTATAAAGGACTTCAATAATAGGTTAAGACCCATCCTAATTGAGCTGGGTCACACCTTAATGGAAGTAACCTCATCTAAAGGTCCTCCTTTACAAAGGTTCACACCCTCAGGAATGGACCAAGTTTAAGAACCTGTTTTTCTGGGGTACATAGCTCCAACCACCACAGTAGGTTAAGGGAGGGAATGAGGGAGGAGATGGGGGAAAGGAGGTCTATAGGGAAAGGATGGAGGGAAAAAGCGAATGTGGGCAGATGGAGCCTGTAGGATGAATGGCATGAAAGGTTTGTGAAGAGGTGATGAGTAGGAAGCAGAAAGGGAACTATAAGGAAGTGACAAATTGGAGTATATAAGCATCTGAGGCAGAAGTGAAGGCAAGGACATCTTTTTATCTGGCCTGAAATTTTGGGAAAGAATGCTTCTCTCTCTCTCTCTCTCTCTCTGTCTCTCTCTCTCTCTCTCTCTGTGTGTGTGTGTGTGTGTGTGAATAGATAGCTGAGAGGAGTAGGGAGTAGCAGGCAAAGGAACAGACCTCTGTTCCACTTTGCAGGTGAAAGCTTCAGGAACAGGGAGACAGTGACTGCCTTGCTGTCTCTGAGGCCATCTACGGACAGTGAACTAGGCAGCTAGCCCATGCCTTGGAGGCATCTTGCTTTTAGAAATGTGTCTTTTGATTTAAAGGGAAAAAACCTCTCTGGTGAATTTTATTTAGAAACAAGACCTATTGACCTCTTGATTTTTAATACCTCTTCTCACAAAGACCTTTGTCTTTGTTAGACCTTTGGCTTAGTAAAGGGGCTGAAGTTTTTGAGATTTTGTGATTTTAGTTTCTCTGCATTAAGAAGAACCGTTTGGCTGCTATAGAAATGATTTATGGATGAATCCAGATTTATTAATCACCTCTGAAGATGAGAGGAAATTAAAAATAGAGTCCGTTCTGGGATGAAGACAAAGGAGGTTTGCCATCCCTGCAGAAGACCTTGCCAAGGTTAGAAGGCCACAAACAAACCGATTTGGACCAAGGTTCCTAATCCAGATTTTAATTTCATGTGCTTTGATTTTTCAGACCATTTTCTCTCCAAGGTAAAATAATGGCTATTTTAATTGGCTGCCACTTACAGAGAGATTCCAATAAGCATGATGGCCTACATATATTTTTCTCTGGCATTCCATGTGTGCTCCAGTTCTTATGATCAAGCCAGTGAAACTGACTTTTACTGCATGCTGCATGCCATGATCGGTTGACTATAAATTAAATCCTCTTTCCCAAAAGCCATTTTCCATTAGTGCTAATTTGTTTGCTTCTCATTTCCACTGATCATTAGAGTCTCTGGTTGTGAGCACCAAATTGGAAATAATTTCTTTGACATTTCAAAAAATTTCCTCCCCGTTTTGAATGCCATTTGGCTGCAGCTAAAGAACATTATGGTTTGCAGAGGAACAGTTCACTCCAATTACAATTTAACTGACCGTTCATGGCACTGAATCCCTCTCCTTAGTGTCCAGAGATGACACTGCTGCTGACATTGCTATTTCCTGTCATTGCTGTAAAATGCCTCATAGACTTTGCACTGGCCTTCTTGGATGGCAAAACTGCCACTCTGGACATGGCAGCTTTGGGAAGTTGGTAGTTTTATGGACCTGAATAGGGCTATACCTGAATTTCATAGATATTCAGGTATAGCCATCTAAACAGGAACTGGCTTATTTCTCCATTCATTCACCCAATGAGCGTTTATTAAGCAACTATTTTGTGCCAGGCTTTATGCCAGGCCCTGGGGACACAGAAATAGAGACAACCAGCCCTTGTCCTGAGGAACTCACACTCTAGTGGAAGAAATGGATAAGTTTTACAATATTAGTAAGGAAAGAGGTATTATAGTTGGGACCGCTGAGCAGAGAGCCTGTAATTGTCTTGGGGAATTTTCCAAAGGACAAAAGGGAAGTTGGCCACTTACACAGAGGACCCAGAAAGGGCCTGGGGAATTTGGACAATCGAGATCCATTGTAATATGGAGATGAGATTCATTTGGGACTATTCATCAGGTCCTGTGGCTTCTACCTAGGTGGCATTTCTAGAATCTGCTCATTACCAACCCTACTGTCATCAGCACCTTCTGTTGAGATTACTAGAATGGCCTCTGTTTTAGTTTCCTAGGCTGCTCAAGCAAATACCATAAAAATGGGTCTGGTTAAACAATGGAAATTTATTTGCCTATGGTTTGGAGGCTAAAAGAAAGTCCAAATCAAGGCATCATCAAGGCAATGCTTTCTCCCTGAAGACTGTGGCATTCTGGGGCTGGCTGCTGGCAGTTCTCCGTCCTTAGCTTATCACATGGCAATGTGCATGGTGGCCTTCCCTGGCCTCTATGTTCTCTTCCTGGTTTCTTTATTTCAGCCTCTGGCTACACCCTCTGTGGCTTTTTCTCTGTCTGAATTCCATTCCGCTTATAAAGGACTCCAGTAATAGGGCTCAGACCCATCTGATTGAGGTGGATCACACTTTAACTGAAGTAGCCTCATCAAAAGGTTCTACTTATAATGGGTTCACACCCACAGGAATGGATTAAGTTTAAGCACATGTTTTTTTGAGGTATGTACAGCTTCAAACCACCACAGCCTCCTAACTGGAGCCCCACCTTCAGTCTTGCCTCCTTCCCAACCCTCTTTCTACACTGCAGGCAAAATAATTCTAAAACAAAATCTCTTCTTGCCACTCTTGACTTAGAACCCTTCAGTACCTTCACATTGCCCTCAGGACAGAATGCAAAACCTGCAGCAAGGCATATAAGGCCCTTCATTCTCTGACCTTATCTATTTTTCCAGCCTCATCTTGCTGCTTCCATCCTTATGCTCCAGTCACAATCACAGCAGTAAAAATAAGAGCTAAGTTTCATTGAGGATTTTCTATATGTTGGGTAGTTTATTGACTCTTATAAGATATTATGGTCTTTTCACAAGTAAGGAGCTGAAACCCAGAAAGGTTAAGTCATTTGCCTAAGATCACACAGCCAAGAGGTGGAAGATAGAGTCTGTGTTCCTAAGCAGTGTGCAGCACTGCCTCCCCTTTTTTATTTTAAATGTACCTTACACTTTCTCACCTCTGAGCTTTTGCATATTTTATTCCCTCTACCTGGAAAAGACTCCGCACCTTCTCACCTGGCTAGCTGAAGATTGCCTTTCAGCCTGGATGGTGTCTCCTTTAGAAACACTTCCATACCAGCTACCACCCCAACCAAGGTTTGATTAGGTGTCCCTCCCTCACATTCTCAAAATATCTTGTGCTTACTCCGTTGTAGCCCTTACCACACTATTGAAGCTGAAACTCCTTATTTACAGGGCTCTATGCCACCCCCATACTGTACACTCCTT
>PVIY010057976.1:0-12648 GCA_004026745.1 Myrmecophaga tridactyla
ATTTCCTTACTCAGAGATTTTTTATTATTATTATTATGGATTTTTGGTTCCCCACTGTCTGCAGTTCTCTGTCATATCCAATCTACCTGAAGTTCCTCCCTGGATTTATGTATTTATTTTTGGGGTTGGTTTCAGGTGCTTCTAGTTTATCAAACAATCAGCCCTGTGAGGTACGCTGGGTGTTTCCAGAAATTACATCACAAAAAAATCATGCAATTAAAGTGTAAGGGAAAAAAAAACATTGCTGTTGCTTAATTTTGTATTTTAATTAGCGACTTATTGTAAACGTAGACTTTTAAAATGGAGGCGCCTAAGCAAAGCCAGTAAACAAGTTTTTCTAATGAATGCAATTCACTCCTTCCCTCCTCCTCCTCCAGCTCACCGGCCCAAATGTCATCCTCCAGAATTTCTTGACCTCCTTTTTTTCAATTCCACTTCTTGATCCATATCTAGCTCATATTCTCAAATAAATTCGGGAACCCTGGCACCGGAGACCCCCGAGGAAGCAGTGGCTTACAGAACTGGCCAAAGGAGCCTGAATGGGGGTGGCACCACCACGGACACAGCCTGAGGTCCCCCACGGCACCCCTATCCCATCCCCAGTCCTGCTTCACCGCGGTCCAAACCTTTTCTGCTGTCCCAGAAATCCCTCTGCTCCTGAGAGTTCACTCATGTCAGGAAGGGAGAGCGGAAAAGGTTCGGTGCGGCACAGACTGCCAAGGCAACTGCATAAGGTGGGGCCCTGACACCTGGAGCAAGATGAGCAGACCTGGAGAGGGAGGGAGGCTGGGGCTGTTGGGAAACCCAGGAGACCTCAGGTTGCCTGGAGGAAGGAGGAGAAGGAGAGCAGGAGGGAGGAGGAAGAGGAAGCCTGGAGCCCGGGAAACAAAAGCTGAAATCAGAAAGGCTTGTCCAGTTTAAATGGCAGCTCAGAGAAAGAACACGTCCGTCAGAGCCAGGAACCTTCTAGAAGGGCAGACCAGGCTGCCACAACTGGTCAAGGCACCACTGTGGGTCTAGCGTCCTACCTCCATTCAGAGAAACCTCACGGGTCAGAGACAGGGGAGATGAGGCTAATTTGCCTCATTTTTGCTTCCAGCCTAATTTTTGGAAGAGAAGGCTAAGGCAGGGGCGGAGTTTCCCTGCTCTCTGTTCGGTTCTACCATCCCAGGATGTCCCATGGAAGAAGCCCAAGAAGCTGGCTCTGCCCCCATGAAGTCTGGATATCGTTCAGGACCTCAACATCCCTGTTCTCCGGGGGGGCACCAGAGCCCTTACCCCATCCCAGCCCCAGAGGCCAGGCCAGCTTAACAAAGGCAGGGTGCCCACACCTCCTCCCCAGGGCCATGGTCTCCGAAACCACCGCGGCAATGCCACGGAAGAACAGGTTTGCTTTATGGACTCTCCCCCTGGGCGAGCCAGGTATCTGTATTCATGGGCAGCATCCTGCACTGGGAGTTTTTATTCTGAGTGTAAAGAATTGTAACAGGGGGCTCAGGAAGGGCCATCGTTTACCTGCTCACCCCCATCTCAGCCCGTCTTCAAGCTGGGTTGCCCCTTGCCTCTCACCCAAGCCCCATCTGGGATTGTCCCCAACTCACCAAGGTGGTCTCGTGACCACGGTGCAGGGGAGGGGTGCTCTAGAATACCTGGTAGCAGAATCCAGGGCTCCACTCACTAAGATTCCCAAAGAAAGGAAGAAGGGAAGGCAGGAAGAACCAAAGAGAGGAAGAGGCAGACCCTCTATGTCACCCTGCAAGGGTGGGAACCCAGCCCCAGCCTGATGATAGGTCCCATTCGATTCAGCTTCAATGGGAAAGGAAAGCTCCCATCCAGCATCCGCCAGGCAGGGATGTGGGCACTGAGATTAGGAATCTGGGAAACCACCTGAGGCACCTGGCCCTGGGAAGACAGAAACAGGATTTAGCACCTTATCCTGTCTGGTAGACACCCTGCCCCATCTCCACACTCCACCAGGCAGCCTCCGGTCCTCAGGTGTGCTGGCGACGGGCAGGTAGAGGCAGACGTGGGCAGAGACAGGAAGGGGTGAGTGTGGGTGGGGAGGTGGGGGGTGGAGCTGGCCTGGGAGGACAGGATGGGTGGAAGCCAAGCCAGACAGTCAATGAGACAGCTGACAGGTGTAGGAAGGGGGTGGGGTCGGTGCGCTAGGGAGAAGAAAAAGGTAAGTTAGGGGTTCGGAAAACCCAGGGAATGCCACTTTTAAGTCCCAGTGGGTTCAGCAAACTGGGAGAAGTCAGAGTCTCGTGGGCAAAATACCTAGCAGTTCTGAGCCCCTTTCTTCCCCATTAAAGGGAACATTGGGGAGGAGCCCCAGACCAGGCAACAGTCTCCCCCAAACCAAGCAGGACAAGGCAGTGGGTGGGGGTCCAGCTTCCAGGGAACCATATATGGCAGCAGCCACTGCCGCCCTTCAGGGTCACCTCTCCCCAGCACACATTCCTACTCCATGGAAAAAGGAAGTGAAATCAATCAAAAGGTAGCTTGCTGCTACTCCAGGCTGGAGCTGACACATGAAAGCAAGTGTTGGGAAGATGCAGGGAGGGCGGGGAAAGGAATACGGGCCTGGGAGCTGCTTAGACGGGACCCGAGTCTCGGGGCAGTCCAGGGGGAACCACCTGAGCTCCAATCCCAGCCCTGAAATCGAAGTTAAGAGGTGGAGCGGGTGCCTGCATGGAGGGCAGGCACGCCTGTACCTCCTCCTGCTCCACGCCCAGGCTGGGCCCACCGCTCAGCCTCTTTTTCCCACTTTCATCTGCTCTTGGATGTAATTACAGTTTCTGATTGAAATCCCCCCGGAGTGTAACCCCTCTGATCCTAGAGGACACAGACGGGAGTCCTACACACACCCAGAGAATCCCAAACCAATTCAAAAGCTAAAAGACAAGCCAAGTTTGAACTTTCTCATCTTTGGCTTCTGTTGGCAATACTTGCAACCCTGCCCAGGCCTGGGCCCCCTCCCCCAGCTCAGGTCCTTCCTCTCGGTCCTATGGCCACCAGCCCACAGCCACCAGGATCTAAGCTACCAAGGCTAGGAAGAAGAGATGCCTGGCCTGCTGCGGGGCTGGATCTTGAGTCCCTGGTGCCTTCTGCACATTCCCCAAACCCCACAACCCCCAGAAATCACACCCACACTCCTTGATCCAAAAGAAAACCAGAAGTCCAGATGGAGAATTTTCCTGCTCCAATAATACCCAATCAGACCGCTGGCATCACTGCCTGAGGCCAGTACAGAACCCTCTGCTCCAAATGCCAGCCTGCAAGTGCTTGAGGAGCCATAGGGAGAGGTGGGGACAACGGGGGCCCCGGCAGCCAGGAACCAGTGCCCACCCTTCTCTGCTCTGGCACCAGGTGCCTCGTGCTTCATGGGCAAAGTCCCCAGAACTCACACCTCCACGGTAGAGGGAATCCTCGAGTGTTTTCTGCCATCATTTCTGCTCCAGTTTCGCTTACAGAATTTCTCCTCCAATTTCTCAACTCTGGCCGTGCCAATATCAACAGTTTGAATCTTTGCATTAAATACTTACACACATGCACACACACACACACAACACCCAAACAGGAAAGCGAGGACACACCGGGAAAAAGAAAAAAACACAGAACATCTAGGCTTGGGGCTGGACTCCCGGGCAATAGGGCATGCCTGCTGCAGCCTCGCCAGGCGTTGGAACACTTCTGGTCCCCTATGCTTTGCAAGCGGGTCCCCCAGTGTGTCGCTCAGGCCATGGCTGCTAATAATTTTTCAGAGATAAACAAACTGGTTTGGATAAAACAAGAACCAACCTGAATTCTTTGCCCAAAACTCAAAATGAAACTCTCCTGTCCCTTCTCCACTCCCTCAAGCCGTCACCCCTCTCCACTCCACCCAGTTCCCCAAAATTCAGACGACTTGAGTTTTATTTTGCATGCAGTTCCCCAGCTTTCTCTTTCGTGGACGATAACGTGCCTGGCATGGTTCGTTAAGCCCCACATGAAGGATGCTGGCTTTTATGGCAAAAGTCCTGCTCCCAGCGTCTCGAGGACAGCTGGGTCATGGGGAAGACTGGAAAAGGGGAACAAGCGTGGGGGCCTCTGCTGGGCTTGTTTCTAGCCTGGATCTTTTTTCCTGGCTCCTTTTAGACTTTCCTCCAGATTCCTTTGGTTCCCTTCCATCTGGAGTCCCTGGTAAGGAGTGTGTGTGGATTGCACATCTGGTCGCTCAGCTCTCCTGGGGGGTTCGCCGGGTTAACGAAGACCCAGTGTCGGGAAAGAAAGAATGACGCAGCCCTGAGACCTGACGTCCCACGTGCCTGGCGGCCAGCTCAAAGTGTGACATGCCACCTACACCCAGAGTCACTCAGGCCTGACCGGCCCTCACCCATCACTGTGTCCCACCCAGCCAGGCCCCAAGTTCTCCCTCCCCATGGGGCCCTCGCTGCCTTCTGCCCTGAACTAGCCTGAAACCTCTGCCAGGGCTCCCACCTCCTGAGTCCCCATCAGTGGGGTCTGCTCTGTGCCGTAGCTAATTTATACCCGCCAGGGTTTAAAATAGCAGAGGCATAAATGAAAAGTCCAATTTCTTCAAATTTGCATTGTAAAACCATCCTTCAACTTCCTTGAAATAAATTTTACTATTTTATTAGTGCAAACAAAATGGTAATAAAACACTAATACAGCGCCTTGTATCCAGGGGAAGAGCTAAAATTAACACAGAGCGAGCAGTGTTTGCTATTACATTCAATTACCTTTTTACTTGAGATTTACATTCTCATCCCCTTAATCTCCATAGTAGTGGCTTCAAAATCATCCCTGCACTCAGGGCAGGCAGCACCCTCCCGGGCTCTGCCCCTCCGGAGCCCCCGCAGCTGGAAGCCAGGCGTCCAGCCCAGATGGCGCTCGCCCTGGGCGTGGGGCCCTCCCCTATCCCCGCAGCTGCCTCTTGTCATGGGGTACCGCTGCTCACCCCTCCTCGTCATGTTCTCCCGTATGGGCAAGCTGACACTCAAGGGCTCTGGCACTTTCAGACACACAGGCATTAAGAAGCAGGTGTACAGGGCTGGGGCGGGGGACCTCGCTCGCCGAGGCTACCAAGGCTCTCCCCAGGACAGGCCAGGGGCGAGTTGCTCACGGGAGCCCTGGGGAAACTGGCATCTCTGGTTGGGCAAGTTGTGGGAGAAAGCTTGTTGCACGGGCACAGCTGGGGACTCCGGATGCGGCAGGAAGCTGAAGCCAACCCGAAGTGGACGAAGCAGAGAGCAGAGCCAAGGTCTTGGGATGCAGCTGCGTGCCAGTGACTGGAGGTGGGGGGGGGAGGGCTAAACCCCCTGCACCCCATCTCATCATCCAGTGCTCTTCCCTCAACACAGATAGCCCCTAAACACAGAGGGCCAGTCACCCCAACATGGCCACAAAGCATTTGCTCCTCTCCAGGGTGGGGTGGGGTCCCTCTTTTCCTCTCCTTACAAGAGGAAAGCTGAATTCCACTCCTGGAATGATCAGCCTTGCCCTTGAGCCTTTGGGGGAGATGACCAGGTTTCCAAACAGCCCAAAGACCTGGTCCTGGTTCCCAACCTGTCACTGACTTGCAGCCGTGTGACCCTGGGCAGGTGACATCCCCTCTTTGTACCTCCGTTTCTTCATCTGTGAAACGGGACAGCAATCCCCATCTCGCTTCCTTCGTGGGAATTGTCGTGATGACCGAACATCGTGAAGGTGCATTAAAGCCCCTCCGAGCCTGAGAATCCACTCCTGAGACAGCCACGTCGAGGGGGCACCACAGAAGCTCCAGGAGAAGGCTGATGGGGCTAGGGTGGGTATCAGGGACTCCAGCACTGGGGCACACGGAGAACCACATGCGAGGGCCTGGCCAGCACCGAGCACCTGTCCCAAGCTGGGCTGTGACACACTCCTGTGACTCTGCCTTGGGCCCCATAACCTCTTGGCTCTTACTGGTCAAGCCACTGCCCAAGAAAAGACCCTGAATTATTCTTACAAAATAGAGGGAAGACTCGTCCATCAGTCCAGGATCCAGGCCAATGCAAAGTTTCACTCAAGGGGCTGGTTTGGGGCAGGAGCACAAAGTAATACACGCGAAAATAAATGTCAGCTACCCCCACACCAAAAAAAATTTTTTTTTTCTTACTCTGCCTGGCTATTTATTACAACCAGGAAAAAAAAAGGGATTACCACTAAAGAAGATACACACACAAGCATACACACGTACACCTACATTCCCAATTCTCTCCCAGGATCTTTCTTCCCAAACCTTATTCTTAAAATGTCTTCCAGCAGGCACTAGGAGAGAAAAGTCCTGGCCCATACAGGGGCGAACTCTCGCCCCTGATCCGCATGGAATTCTGAGTCCCACCAGCAGAGAGAAGCTTCTGGAACACCAGTAGCTTAGTGTCTTCTTTAAACCCAACCGGAAGTGAGGGTAAAAGCTGTCAGCGGTGAGTGTTACTGGCCAGAAAAGCCAAATGAAACTTCTGCATCCTCCAGAGACCAGCCTGGCTTCCCCCGTTCCCACCCAGCCCACCAGCCCCAGGCCTGGCTTCCGGGGCCCCCACCCCCACCCCCAGCCCCACCCACACCCATGAGGTCCCCAAAGAACTTTACCCATGGCAAAAACCCACTGCAAGGAGCAAAAAGAAGCAACCCCACACACAAAACATGGAGAGTTCTATTTGGTTCAAACTGGTCCTCTGCATTTTTTCCCTCTTCCTCAACCCCCCCCGCCCCACCGGTGAAACAAAAGAAAGTTTGTTGTTGAGGTTCAGACGTTTCTTGGGCCTTGTCCGAGTTCCACCTTGTTTTTCTTTTCCTTTCTGCCTTCCCCCCACCACCACCCCGCCTTCCCTGCCTCTCCACCTTGAATAAATAAAGCGCCCGAAGCTGGCATGGGCTGGTAAGGAAAGTACGAACTATCTCATAATTTTATAATTTTTTTTTTTTTAAACACACTGGCCTAGGGTTTTGGGCAAAGGACAAAAGCTATTGTTGAGCAGCACAACACGAATGTCTGAGTCACCGATACGCCTCGGTTTCTGGAGATCTCATAGGTTTCTGGGGCTGGCACAGCCGGTGAGCTCAGCGCTCTCTGCGGGGGCTGTGGGTGCAGGCGCCCTCTCGCCTGGCGCTGCCCTGCCCCCCCACCCCACCCCTCGCCAGGGCTCGGCATGGGGCTGACACCTTTGCTTTGTTGGTTTTTAATCACGGGGTGGGGGGTGGGGGGTGGAATTTAAATAAAATGTCGTGGAATAAAAAACAGATCACCGTGGCCCCACCGCCCCAGCACTGTAATTCTCCTTTAGGAGGACAAGCTCTGTCCACAAGCACTTGTCTTTTTCCAGTTTCTATTCGCATTTGGCATTCGGCGTTTTATTTTGTGTGTGTGAGTGTGTGTTTCACCCCGATCATAAACATTTTTCCATGTTTCGAAATCATCTTCGGGATTTCTATTTGTATAGGCGACACGGTATTTATCCTGCCATGTTATTCTTGGGCCGACGCAATGAAGCAAGATGGGGGGGGTTGGTTAGCCTGCACCTTGAATTAAATCGTTTATCCGCCTGATTCAAGCCCAGGTGGGGGCTTTGCCCGAGAGATCCCACACCTTGGCAGTGGGGACCTGGGCATGGAGGCTCCAAGGAAGCCCGCAGAGGGGCCAGGGCCGGCTGTAGCTTGCGTGTCCACTCTGACCTTCAGGCCCCGCAGCCTGCACTTCCTTCTTTCTAAAGCGCCCTGGCAGCAAAAGGCCCCTGACCACACTCAGCTCTCCATTTTTATATCTGAATATCTCAAAGCACTTAGCAAAGACTTTCATTTTCTCATTACCCCAAGGAGAGGAGGTCATTCGGGAAAATGGTACAAATATTCCCATTTGTCAAAAGCAAGAAGGAAGCGAGTTAAAAGGAAAATTCTACCACTTAACTGGACAAAACCAACCTGGGAGGGAACGCAAGGGTCCTGCCTGCCTCTCCGTCCGCCAAGTTCGCTTCATCTGACAACTTCAGGAACCTCGTTACCAAAAAGGTGGCTCTGCGCCAAAAACAGGTTTCCATTTTGCCTGAGAAGCAGTCTCTCCCCAGTGGTCCCAGCTCAGGAGACCCTGGCACCTCGTCCTGGGTCTCAACCAAAACCATATTCTCTTGTGATTATTACGTAAAAATATGCATTATATAAATATATATATACAGTCACCAGACAAACAAAATGTTAGAAGGAAATGCATGAAATACTAAACAAGGTGGTAGGATGATAGCAACGTTATGGACGAACTGTTTTCCTTTTATCTATTTTCAAAGCTGGTTAAAATACGGTTACATTCTTCCAGTAGCTGCGGGTTCATAATCACAGCAAGCTGTGTACCAACCCTGGCTCTCCTTTAATGCCCTGTGTGAATATAGCTAAGTCGCTTAACCTCTCTGAGCCGTATTTCCTGACCAGTACATGGGAATTGAACCACCACCGTCTGGTATCCTTCAGTCCCACAAAAAGTCACGGCACAGGATCTGACATGTCAGCACTCAGAGAAATATTTCCTTCCTCATTTGATAAAATAAAAACAACTGAAAAAAAAGTAAACGCAAATCAGTGCGTTTGCTGCTCCTTGGGGACAAAAGCAGGACCCCTCGCCTGCACCGTGTCTGATTCCCCCACCTCCTTTCAGCCCTCTCCCTACCCAGGAAGGCCCCAGTCCAGAAACTGCAGGATGGTGGCCCCTGGCTCCCGTCTGACTCACCAGGAGGGTGAGGAGGGGGCTCTGGGATGAGCCACGACCCCCTCCTCTGACCACGTTCAGCAGGAGAAGGCCCAGGCGAGCCCCTTGGGGAGCAAACAGTATCGTGCAGCAGCTCAGAGGACGCGCGGGGCGATCCCGGGTTTGCACCTTCCTGGCAGCTGCCCTCCGGGAACAGATGCCATGCAGCAAAGGCCACCTGCTCCCCGAGAGGGCAAGGGCCACAGTCCCGTCTGCCGAGGAGACGCAAAGAGAACCAAGATGGTGGCCAGCGCCCGGCAGGTGCTCCTCCCAAGGGCCGGGCAGGCCGGGCAGCCCAGGGGCTGTCACCTCGGGGACACACAGGCCCAGCCTGCCCCCTGCTCCCACGGCTTTGGGAGAGTTCTGGTGGGTGCAGCCTCCGGCCTGGGGCTCTGGTCTGCCCTTGGGGGTCTCTGGCGTTCTGCCTTCCTGATGGCAGATGGGACAGAGGGAGCAGTAAGAGTAACAGCTGTCAGGGTAATAGCAGCTACTCTTCATGACCATGTGCTAGGCATGTGCTAGGTGCAGCCATATGGTAGGCACTATTGTCAGTCCCCTTTTACAAATGGGGAAACTGAGGCTGGGAGGGCTGGTGAGGTGGCCAAGGCCCACAACGGGCCAGGGCTTTGAACCGGTGCACTTACCCTCTATTCTACCGTACCTCTCCCTGGTGGGGGTGCGGGGGGGTGGGAGAACTTCTCCCAGCAGCCAGACTCCACTAGGCCTTTTCCAGAAAGGGGCTCCTGAGAGGCAGCCCCAGCCACAAAAAGAGCAGGCAGTAATTTTGTTCAAGGGAGTGTTTCCCCTCGCCTCTTATCCCCCAGGAGTAGGTGACGTGGGGCGCCTCCACGGAGAAAGGAAGGTCTGGCTAACAAGATGGCATTTTACAAATGTGGGGTGTGATGGGACAAGCCTCTGCAAGGTGGCAGTATTTCCCTCCCTGGCTCTCTTGAGAATGTTTAAATGGGGAGGTCTAGGGACATGGGACCACTGGCAAGGCCCGGTATAAGTAAATACCTGTCGACTGATGCACTGATGTGGCCGTGGTGGAGAGAACTGTGGGTGGTAGGGGTAGGGCCCTGGCATCTAAGGACCGTGGACACTGCAAGTCTTCTTTGCAAACCAGGGACGATGTCAGCCCCAAATGGTGCAACCCTCGCTTTTAAAATGAAAATTCATCTCTGAGGGGTGGCTGGACGTCAGGAAGGCCCCCGACGCTGCCCCCATAGCATGGACCACCAGCTCCCCGGTTGGTGGGAACAGTCCTGGGGCCCAACGGCAGGTCCCGTGAAAGCCAGTGGAGACCAGTAGGGTGGGGGGCGGGGGGGGTCACTGGGGCAGACAGTCTCCAATCGTGCTGAGCACAGCACATCACTCCGTTCAGGAACCCGGAGTAAAACGTACAGCTGGGTCCAGAGTTGATTCAGCTTTAACTCATTAGGAATCGCTAGCAGAGCCACTAGTGGGGGGCACCCTGGGGAAGGGGTCAGGCCATCCCTGGGCAGTGGGGTGGGCAGGCTGGGCAGAACCCCTGCGGATACTGCGACACACACCAAAAGAAATCATAATTCTTTTCAAAATCCCTCTACACACCGAACAAGAATTCAGAGTTTAGGGAGGGATGAGAGTGTGTGTGTGTGTGTGTGTTGCGGGGAGGGAGGAGCTGTTTTCTACCCGTGCCAAATTCTCATTTACTGTCAGCTCCAATCCACTGGGAACTCCTCACTGACTCAATCACCTTTTCACGGGGCAAGGAGCCTGCACAATGCAGGGGACTTTTCAGCCCCACATTAGCACAGGGCACTGGGCAAAATCTGGGCATAAACATGCACATCCCTCCCAGAGGCACTGACCTCACCCATGCACAGGCCAGCCATGTGGGGGCCACATCTGCTGGGCCATATTTTACTACTTTGGGTTTTTTTTTTAATGTCGTTTGGCCAGTACGAGAGAGAGAGAGTGTGTGTGTGTGCACACACATGGGTGCACTTATATGTATGTTGGGAGGGGCACAGGGAGGTATAGAGACTCTACTTCACAAGTGGAAGGGCCTACAAGAGTCAATTCTGGGGCAGATCCAATTCTTCCTTTTGCCCCAAGAATGGAGGGATGGAGAGAGATGGAAAGAAAGAATCCAAATTAGGTTCCCAGAAAAAAAGGGATCTGGGGACTCATTTAAACTAATTCTGAAAAGTGCTGATTACAGAAAAATCAGTATTTGGTGGAGGAGTGTTCCTGAGAACCTGGCAGCCACAAAAGCTCTTCAATAATCATTATGAAAATAATATCAACAATTACCGTATCTACTCTAATAGCAGTGGTCCCACTTCTCATGCGTCGGCCATGTCCTAGCAGAACGCTACATGCTTGCATGCTTCACCTGGGCTGATGGTCACAAGAACCCAAAGGGCAGCTCCTGTTTAAGGTTCGTCCTATTCCACAGTGAAGCCCCCTTGCCCACGGTCAAGAAGAAGGATTTAAACCTCATTCTGTCTCGACTCCATTCAGTCTAACTCCAGCCCGCAGGGAAATCTAAAGAGAAGGGGCCCAGCCCACAGAGGCCTTGGCTCCAGGTAGGCAGACCTCTTTGGCTCCACTGCCCCACAGGCACGTCCCCGCTGCCCAGGCCCCCCCTCTCTATCACTGCCCCATGGGGGCTCATCCATTTAGCCTAATCACAGGGGGAAGCTCCCCAACAAAATTTTCTGTATTAATGAAAACGTTCTGCATTTGCGCTGCCCTTCCCAGTAGCCACCGGCCAATGTGGCTAGCAAATACTGGAAATGTGGCTAGTTCAAGTGAAGAAATGAAGCTTTAACTTTATTTAATTTAAATATATAATGTCTTATTTGGCTAGTGACTATTGTAGTGGACAGAAAAGATCTAGAACCTTCCAGCTACCCCTTTCTCTCTTAGCCCAGGAGCGATTTTGGAAATAATCAGAAGACAGGAGCATCACTCCCCTCCCCAGAAAGACCCCCACCTCAGCCACCAGGCATCTACTCCACTCTGTCACAGTCTTATGAAAATCACGCATTTTCTTCCAGCTTATCCATTTCTCGCATTCCCTTTCCCTCCTTCTCTCCCTTCATTTCTCCCTTTTTTCCTCCTTCCTTCCCCTTTTTTCTTTTCCTCCCTTTCGTTCCTTTCCCTTCCCCCCTCCTACCTTCCTTCCTTCCCTCCCTAGGTCCCTCTCTCTTCCTCCATCCCTCCCTTCCTTCTTTCCTTTCTTTCTTAGAAAAAAAAAGCATCAATTTAATTAGATAAATCCTCCAAGCACATGGCCTGGAGTTCGTCATGGAAATTAACCTGCTCCCAGATCACAGATAGTGAAACAAGAACCGGGGTGTTTTGGCATAGCACAGTGAAATGGGAGAGGCTGATGGAGTTTCATACATCTTCCATAAGTGCCCCTCGCCCCCCAGTGCCCCTGCTTCTCAGCTCCCACTGCCCTACCCTCCTGTCCCTGCCCCCCACCTCCTCTCCTGGTCCTTCGTCCTTCCCCCACCATGCTTGAAGGGTGGCCCTGGGGCTGGATCACCCAAGCACCGGTGGGAAACCTCGGCTCCCTCCATGCGAGGGGCTAAAAGCACACTGGTCTGAAAACCTTGTGTCTGATGCTCCTTTCAGCTACTATATCAACAGAAGAGTAGAACATATGGAATAAAAATAAACAATAGGGGGAACAAATGAAAAAATAAATTTAGTTTGAAATGCTAGTGATAAATGAAAGCAAGGGGTAAGGGGTATGGTATGTATAATCTTTTTTTCTCTATTATCGTTTTATTCCTTTTTCTGATGTCTTTTCATTTCTTTTTCTAAATCGATGCAAATGTTCTAAGAAATGATGAATATGCAACTATGTGATAATATTAAGAATTACTGATTGTATA
>PVIY010057977.1:0-12641 GCA_004026745.1 Myrmecophaga tridactyla
TCTTTCTCAAATTTTATTAGTCAAAAGGGACTTGAATCCTCACCCCTTAGCCCCCCAAAATCAACAAATGGTGCTGCAATAATGGGATACTCACATGGAGAAATAATGAAATGTGACCCCCACCATACAGCATACAAAAGATAAATAAAAATAAAGCTCTGGATATATAAAGCAAAAAAAAAAAAGGGGGACTTGAATCGAGGGTGCACAAGTAGTTCAGTGGTAGAATACTTGCCTTCCATACTGGAAACCTGGGTTCGATTCCTGGACCATGCACCCCAAATAAAAGGGACTTGAATTGAAAGCAGATTTATCTGATAGGTCAAGAATGTGGGGCTTCACCCTCCCACAAGCTATTTTATTATAAGAGGAAAAGTTATTATTTCAGACGCATCTTGAATTAGCGCATCATGTGGGAGAAATAGTTTGGCAAGGAAGGTTTGCCAGTGGTGTGGGTCACGGTCCTTTCGGGGGCAATTCTCCATTTTGGGCATTCTATATCACATTCTGCGACTGTCATAGCATCTAGAAAATGTTGATATTTCCACCTTGAAACAACTGTATTTTTCAGACTGCCTTTGACACTCAAAAGCTGCACAAAATTCCATCTGTTACGAACTTTGATTTAAAAGAATCTTCCCTTTTAGAGAGTTACGATATTTCTTCCTACAAAGGTAGTAAAATCTGCTCATGTAATCATAAAAGACATCTTGCTGATGATTTTTAATGCTACTGCATCCGTGCCATGTGATGATTACTCAGTATGGAAGGAAAAATAAAAGGTGCAATTTGCATCTTCTGTTTTCATGTGTTTTTCTCCCATTTAACATGCTTACATACTCCTTTCAAGCAAACAGGCCATTAACCTGAGCTTTTTAAAGAAATTGCATAATCTTCAGGAGTGTCCTCCAAATATTGTGAGTTATTGCAAACAAAAATTAGGGGAAAACACATCTTTTTATTTTCTAAATAGTTTCTAAATAATTCTGGTCAATTGAAATAATCTAAAATTTTTTCATCTTGCATGACCTTGTTATTTTTACACAGTGAGCCTAGTACTGGTGGGTCCTTTCTGCCCAAGATCCCCTACCAAGGCAGTTCAAACAGCGGTCCCTAACCCAGTGGTTCTCCAAGTTTGGCTGAAGGACCAGCTGCTTTAGCATCACTTGGACACTTGTGAGAAATGCAGATTCTAGGGCCTCAGCCCAAAGCTACTGCATCTGGGATAGAGCCCAACAATATATGTTTTTCAGAGGATTCTGGTGAAAGCTGGAGTTTGAAAAACACTGCCCTATTCATTCCATTTCACTTTTCTACTTTGGTGTCATGCTTTTAAATGAAATAAATTATAATCTTATTTAAAACAGATAAATAACAATGAAGAAACTACCAAATAGACATTTTTAAGATTCTCCCTTTTCCTAAGCAACTCTTGGTTCTCTGGACAAACCTTTTTAACATGTCAAAGCAAATTAAAAATGATTTCTTCATTGCTTGCACTGTTCTGGTGTCATATGAACCGTTTCTGGAACACTTAGAAAACATGCCATGAGAGAGAAGTCCGCTTTGAATTCAACATTACCGATATACATAAACAGTTCATCTTAAACTGGTGGGTGAAATTGCTGAATTTGCCAAATCCATGAACTATGCAGAATGTGCTTTTTACTTTACCATCCTGCCAAAAATTACCAACATAGTTGGGCCTGTTGTGGCTTGGTTAGTAACAAATGGAGAGGTCAGGATTGCCATGTTCCGCTTTCTGTTGGTTGATGTGGAGGTTAGTGTTTATGTTTGCCTCCAAACCCCTTTCCCTCACCCATCCAACCCCTGAGTTACTAAAAGCCTGGAAGCTTTCATCTCCATTACACCCTTTGTTTTTTTGAGTCATTGGTGGAGAATACACAGAGCAAATTGTGCCATCCAGTGATTCTATACTTTTTGTTAAGAATAGATGGAAATTTTTCACTTCTTAAAGAATGCTGCTTGGGCTAAAAGGTGTGATATCCATAACCAGTGCCAGAAAAGCAATGATTGATTGAAGAGGGTAGCAGAGAGGGCCACGTCTTGATCTTATTTTGGCTGACGTCCTGTTGCTATTTCCTTGTAACTCAATTTCGGTCTTAAATAGTTCTATAACAAGAAACATACCAGTAGCTGGACACTGAGTAATGGTGAATGTAGGATTCAGCTCTAGAGGAATTTTAATGTGTCTGTGTTGAATATTTATATGGCATCCCGCTTCACTTTCATGAGACAGAGAATACTCCTGGGTAACACACACATGTGATTGTAAGTTCATTGGAATTTTGATTTGAAATTTGCTCGGTCCTTCCTTTAAAGGATAGGCTAAGGAATCTTCATATTGGTGGCCCTGCCATTTTAGCTTTATGCAATCCTAGATCACAGGTTGGAAAACTTATTTTTTAAGGGCCAGAGGATAACTATCTTAGGCTGTGTGGGCAAAGTAGTCTCTGTTGTAGCTACTTAACTCTGCTGTTTTCATGCAAAAGCAGCCACAGGCGATGCGTTCATACCAAATGTGGACATGGAAAATTTGAATTTCATATCATTTTCATGTGGCATGGAATATTATTCTTTTGATTTTTCTTAAACCATTTTAAAAGGTAAAACCAGTTCTTAGCTCCCAGGTTGTAGGAAGAGAAGTGGTGGGTGGAACTGGCTGATGGGCTGTAGTTTGCCAACCCCCATTCTAGGAAGGCCGGAATGTTCCAGAAAGTGGCAGTATTCTAGAAAGGCTGGAATGTTCCAGAAATTGGCAGTCTGTATTTCATGTAGTAGTGCTGTTTCCAGACTGCATTATCTTCTGGTTGGTGATATTGGCCGCTCAGAAGGGGCTGAGTAGCCCTGTGTGTGCTCTGGACATCTGTAGGTTATGTTTGAGTGATCCATGTTCAGTACCACCTGCCGCGGTAGCTGATGCCTCTGGGAAGGTGCCAGCGAGCTCTGAGCCGTCAGGGGCACCAAAGCTGTGATATCTGCCAGCACTTTGGAATCTGTCATCCCATTCCTCTGACGGACTCCAGCTAGGTGTCATCAGACTATGAGCCAGCATTCCTTTCTATCTCACCTGGGTAATTATATCCTGCTAATTGCTGCAGCCCCTGGCACAGTTTCTTCCAGCCTAATTGGGAAAGAGTGAAATTACTGGCTGCTGCTTTGTGCTCTGCCCTCGGGGCCCCAGTTCTTGTGTCTGCACCCAGCCTGCGTTCTTTCTGCTGCAGAGGCTGCAATTGCATCAGGTGTTCCATCTCCCCATGACCAGGAGGCAGAGGAGAGTCCGGCTCCAGAGCAAGCTCTCCTTGGGAGAGCGTCTTCCTGTCTCAATGGCATCTCTGCTGTGGGATTCAAGAGAAAATTAGCTCCTCTTTTGTCTCCTGCAGGGCGGGAAAGGACGCATCGGAGTGGTCATCTCATCCTACATGCACTTCACCAACGTTTCGGCCAGGTAGGCTGACAGGGTGGGCATGCTGCCTTGGAATGCTACGGGGCCCTGAGGTCAAGGGGGCTGGAGGCTGTCGGACTGTGGTGTCCTCCCTCCCCCAGGTGTCCTGTGGTCCTAGGCTTTGTATTCCATTGTCGCTATTCTGATGTGACACTGAATGGTTTTACTCTTGCGGAAAAGACGTTTCCTAGTTTAGCAATTACATTAAGATTGACGGTGAGGCATGAAAAATGCGTTGAGTTTACTGTCACTCTCTGATAAAAATAATAGCAATACATGTGACTTAAAAAACAATGTCATCTCACCCAGTAATTTCATGCCTTGTAAACAACATGGCAACAGCTGCCATCGCTTGTGCACACCAGGCCCTCAGGACATCTTTGTGAATGGTTCTCCTCGCCTGATCCCCCCAAGTCACCTATGAGTCAGTCAGCATCTTCCTCATTGTTACAGGTGAGGAAACAGGCTCAAAAGAATTGGGCAGCTTGCTTGTAATCACACGGCTGGGGGATGGGCAACAAAGTTCAAAACCACAATGCACTTGGGTCCTCATTGTCTCTGGTCACCTGTGTCCAGGGAGTGGACACGGTTCCTGGGAGGTGGAAATATAATTGTGGAGGCTTCCCAGGTGTGTCCTCTGGATGCTGGGTGACAAGCACAGCAAAGCTGCGGGGGCACTCGAGCACGAGCCAGCACTGCTGGTCCACACAGATGCCACCTACCAGCATCTACATTCCCACTAGCCCCGGAAATTCAGTTCCAAGGATCGCGTTCCTTCTGGGTTTTGAATTTGCATCTGCCCTCTCTCTTCAATGCCCACTTTTGTGCATCATGAGCTATTCCATTCTGGAGAAATAGAAGCCTATTCGTTTTGGCCGATAAACCTTTTCTTTTTTAGCATTAAGGAGTGAAATTTGACTTTGTGAGTGTTTTCTCTGGAAACAAATTGGGGAATTCATGACTGCCAGGGAGGAAACCCAACCCCCAA
This sequence comes from Myrmecophaga tridactyla, assembly GCA_004026745.1. Lineage (NCBI taxonomy): Eukaryota > Metazoa > Chordata > Mammalia > Pilosa > Myrmecophagidae > Myrmecophaga > Myrmecophaga tridactyla. The sequence continues at coordinate 4,455 of PVIY010057977.1, forward strand.
GTGAAAATCAGATGCCCTTCTGGTGAGAATAAGCATCTGTGTGTGTGCCAGGCAAATTGAGATTCCTTGTTCACATCGAATCACTCAATTAAGCCAAAGATATTTGGTCAGAGGCCAAACTGAACCCATGGAATCTGGACAGGGCGCACCCTTTGGCCCTGAAAGATCAGTTCTTTATGGAGACAATTTCCACACACTGTGGACAGCCTTGTCTTTTGTAGAAATGATGGTGAGTAATGCGTGAGCAGCAACCTTTATTCACAGAAAATGTATCACTGGCCCTATCTCTAAAAACCCTCATTTTTTTTGTAATTTTAGTAACACATCTCAGCTATGTGGTGTGGAGCAAATTACATGAATCTCTAAGCCTCAGTGTCCTCATCCAGAAAGTGGGATAATGGTTATAACTCATAGCGTTTTTTTGCAAATTAAATGTCATCATCTGTAAAGCACTTGGAAAGCATCAGACACAAGGATTAGCTGTTTCTAATACCCTTATTATTAGTAGTGATAATATTAATTACTTTTAGCATGACAGCACAACACTATTTTATAACCTTCTTTTCTGAGTTAATATTATTTTGTAAATGTGCTTTCCTGTTAATAGCATAGATCTATAGCATAATTTTGGTGGTTGCATAGTTCTCCCTTATACTGATTCATTAGCTGGATAGAATTCACTGGATGGATATAATATTATATATTTAATAAATTATTGATTGTGGTTGCTCCCAGGTTTTCTTTAGAATTTAGTTTGTTTCTAATTATTCTCTGTTATAAAGCATGCTGTGATGAACACATTCCTATTATACATCATTGATCACTTCTATGATCTTTTTTGCCAAAATGCCATTAGCATTCAGTGAAACAAATGAATTCCAGAAAAAGGAGTGCTTAAAAATAAAAGGGTGGGTATATAACTGCCCTTTTCAACTTTAAAAGCACCCACTCAATATATTAACTATTGAGTCTTTAAATGGACCCTTCAGTTTATGACAATCCCATCAGCATAGCCCCTCATTTAGACAAATGCCAGCTGTGAGTTACCCATTTTACAGCAAATGAGGAAAGTTAAGATGTGTTAAATTTAATTTTGGACATTGGCAATTGTCTTTCTGCCTAGCTCTTATTTTTTTCCTAGTCCTTTTCTTGGGTATCTCATGTTGTCCACACATCTCTGGACTGTATATAACATTTGTCTGAATGGGTACATGCCCAATTTTCTAAGGAGAGGCCCCAAATATTTCAGATTTTCAAACAAGTCTCATGGTTTAAGATTCATGTTCCACTGTTTATGCTGAAGTAAGATCAGGAAGATCTAAGAATGTTCTGTTCTACTGTTTCCTAAAGGTTCTGTTGAATACTACTTGTTGACTTTCTGAACTGAAGTTTAATGTCAGATAAATTATGTGAAAAAATGGGTTATCTTCTATGGTGGTGACTAAAAAACAAATTAGTGTGCAGCTCCTCGAACCTCAGAAAACCTTGACATTCCCGAGTTAGACTTCAGTGTTCTGATCCCTTTTCAAGTCTGTTCATAGAAGTGACTTACTAACTAGGGGCCCTCAGCCTGCCCCTTTCTTGTCCCAGACTGGCCTCTTGAAACTTAATGGGGGTCCACTAATGGAAGGGCTCTAGACTTTTGTTCCCCATATCTCTGATACCCTGCACCTTGGTTCCTTGTAGCTAAACCTCTGCTGATTTGCCAAAGTTTCCTCATGGTCCTGACGCTTGGATCCTCTGCAAATTCTCATTTAAACTGGCTCCCTTTATTTGGGAGGTAGCGTGGAAATAGGGACTGCAGAGAAGCCTCAGGCAGATTGTTATGTGAGCCACGCAGGCTGTATGTTTAAGACCTTAGGTAAGATGGAGGGATTTCAGATGCTATTTCAGAGACTGCTGGGGTGGCTTTCACTTTGAACTGTGGGGAAATGAATTCCGTGAAAAGATGGTTGAAATGGGTGTGCACAAAGTGTAGCAAAATAATAGATCTCGCTATAGGAGCTGGCCATGGAGAACGGCTGTAGGGAGCTGGCCATGCTTTCTGGGCCACCAAATTAATGCCCTCTCTCTGCTTCCGCAGTGCCGACCAGGCCCTCGACAGATTCGCAATGAAGAAATTTTATGATGATAAAGTTTCAGCTTTAATGCAGCCATCCCAAAAACGGTATGTCTATATTCCCCAGAGCTAGAGTAAAGATACAAGTGGATTTTACATGGAAATGTGCCGAATAGTCCTCTTTACCCAAAGAGAGAAGAGGCACCCTCCCACCCCACCCCAACCCTCTACTGGGAAATGGCTGGCCTGAGACATGCCAAAGGACATGGGGGTGGTGGGGGTGCTTTTTGAGAGGAAGAATGAGCCATCTCAAGGGTGGTGATAGCAGCCACAACCCTTTCTCTGAGAGAGGAAATCTATGACCCCTTTCTCTCTGTGTTCAAAAATTTGGATTTCTGCTCTTGGGGTGGGTGTTTATATTGATTGTTATTTTCGAACTTGTTTCTATCCTACTAGACCAGTGGTTGGAAATTTTTTTTTTGTCATTAGCTGGAAAGTATGTATTTTAGGCTTTGTGGACCAGATGGTCTCTGTTACAGCCACTCAACTCTGCCTTATGACACCATGGCAGTCATGAGATAGGATAATACCTAAATGAATGAATGTTCCTGTGCTCCAGTAAAGCTTTATTTACATAAGCAAGGCCAGATTTGGACTACTGGTCATGGTTTGCTGACTGCTGTAACAGATAGTTCCCTGAGGCCAAGGCAGTGTTTCTGTTTATACTGCAGTCCCTTGTGGTGGGCATACCCCAGAAAAACATGTTCTGACACTTAATCCGCTTTTGTCATTTTTGTGGCTGTAAACGCATTGTAAGTAGGAACGTTAGATGAAAGTACCTCAGTTAAAGTGTGACCCACCTCAATCAGGACGAGTCTTACTCTTATTACTGGAGTCCTTTGTAAGTGGAATAAAATTCAGAAACAATAAAAATAAATAAATAAATAAAGTCATGTGGAGCAAGAAGCTAAAATTCAGCAGAACTCAGAAGAGAGTGGAGAGGCCAGGACAGGTCGCCCTGTGTCTTGCTATGTGATGGAGGGGCCCAGGACCAAGGATGACTGGCTGCCAACTCCAGAACACCATGGACTTCCAGGAGAAAGCATCGCCCTGATGATGCCTTGATTTGGACTTTTTCCCAGCTTCAAAACTGTGAGCTAACAAATTCCCATTGTTTAAGCCAAGCCACTGCATGGTATTTGCTTGAACAGCCAAAGAAACTCAAACGCGCTCCCTGCCTCACCTTCTGCCTCTCTAACACTGGTGTAGAGCACCTGGTCCATGGAAGATGCTCCGTAAGTGCTGGGAAACAGCTCTGTTGGAGCAGAGCTTTCTCCTTTTGCTGTATGTCCCACAAGGCTGGGGGGAAGACGGTGACCTCAAAGAAGGTCACAGACAAGAGACAGTGAGAAAGCCTGATAGCCAGTTTTCCTTCCTCCTCTTCAGATGGTGGTATAAAAGATCTAATGGCACAGCTATAATTGTTTTGTGTTTTGTTTTAAATGAAGCAGCAGTTAATTTTTATAAGAATTTCCAGGGCATTTGCCAAAATGAGTTTTAATGTTTTGGAGACCCCTTAGTTGTCGACCTGACCCTTTGTATGTGAGTTGAGATAGCTCACATGTGTTCTCTGCAGCGCCCTGAGGCAGCCGGCACCGAGCGGAATGTCAGAGGCATATGTTGGTCAAAAGAAGGGCCTTGCTTTTTGACTCAGAAAGGGGGTTGCAAGGACTGCCCAAAACCCCTTTTACTTTTGTCCTGGGCGTTTCCACTGTTTGGGTCTATTTTGGTTCAGACTAGGATGTACTAGAGACACACGGGCTATGGATGTTGAGCAGAACGTCTCACAGAGAATGTGAGCACTTGAGCAAAAAACAACATTTTATCAATAATAACCCCTTGTATGAACCATAGGTCTTTATTTCTCTATTGAACACCTTGCAGAATGAGGCCATTCATCCAGACTCCTGGGTGGGGCATGAGATGTTAGCAAGGTCTAATCCGTTTGCCATTATTTTATTCTCTTTAGTCTTGTCACTTACTGCCCCAGCTGTTTTATAATAACATTAAAAGTGTAGAAAAAAGGGAAAAGAAATCTTCTGACTTTAATATCCCCCCAAGCTTTCTTGGATCCTTCTCATCATTGTACATTTGAAGCTATAACATTTACATTTTTGTAACAATGGTGTGGATTCAGTTTTGCATTCCAAGACTAAGCTCCCTATATCCAAAGATTAGGAAAAATGACTTATTTCTCACCATTATACTATTATCTGCTCAATACCTTCAGTTGGAAGCTTCTCACCAAAGAGGCCTTCACTGAGTGAATAACTGAACGGATGCATGAAATGTATCTACAGGGATATTTCAGAGCAGGGACAAAATCTTAATCACAAAAGGAAGTGAGAAGACTTTCTGAATAAGCCCTGTGCCTGGGAGTTGTTGTAAAGGCCCTGAGTGAGTGCTCCATAGACTGTTTTAAGACTGAGATTAAGACATCATTTCAAAACCATTCTCATGGTAAGAAAGGAGAGTGGATTAATGAGCTTGGGGTTTATGGTCCTGAGAAGCTTAGAGTGTCAGTAGCAGCCAAGGACAGAAAAATGACCGACCTCTTCAGAGTCTTTAGATAACAAATATTTGGTTTATCAGGCTTGTTGTGCACGAGCCCTGTTCAGCAAGAAGTAAATTCTGGGTTCCTTTTCTCATTACATTTAAATGCCACTGAGCATTTGGCTCACGGGAGCCAGGCCAACCATGGCCCATTTTAATTGCTTGTTTACAACACAAGAGCTGTGGAAACAGACAGTTCTCTGTTTTTGTGTGCCTTTATCCTTCAGCAAACAGAGGGCGCCAAAAGCAGCTTATGAAAACCCTGGTGTTGGCCTCCTGTAATCTAGCGATCCTTCCCACTTGTGTATTAGAGCCACGTTATGCATTTGGAGCTCTTTCTTCTTTATAAATAATTTTTTAAAATCTTTGTGTAGTTTTAGCTTATCATCAGCATAATTAAAGTGGCCAATGAAAATTATTAAAGTTTAACGATCCCTTTTCTCTTTCTTTTCTTTTCCATTTTTCCTTTCTTTCCAAGAAGTTGAACAGGCAGTTGACGTATTTCTGGACTTCCATTTACTTTGAGTTTAATGAGGAAGATTGACAGGTTAATTCTATGGGTGAGCTCCCATCTCCTGAGAGTGGGGCGCAGAGATGTCCCCTGTGTCATAAAGGTACCACCCCACTGTCCTCTGGGCCTCCTCCGGGTGTCTCTTTGATGTGGAAAATTCTAGTACAGCTTTTTCATGTGTCTGCATTTGTTTTACTGTGTAGAAATTTTAATCTGTCAGTTAAATAATGAAATTTCTAATCTCCCCACCCCACCACACACACTGAAAATTGTTGCCTTGACAGGAGCTGTGCTTAGTTTTATGGCAGTGGGTGTAGCCTAACACTCTATGGCTTTCCCCCTCCCACATGTGTGTGCTGTGGAGTGAGAAGCATGGACTTAAGTGTCTGGCACAAAGACCCCCTCTGTCCCCTGAGAGCTGTAGATCTGAACTCGCAGCGGCTGGAAGCCCAGTGCTGTCCTCATTCTCATCTAACAAGCAGTAGCTCTTCATTTATACCACTGACTAGAGCATTTCATTAGTCATAGCTTAAAAGGAGAAGGAAAGAGTGATAGTTCTAGTCTACTATAACATATTAGAAAAAGCCACATGGATAACTTTTGTCACTTGTTTCTCTCTTCAAAGTGGGATTGCAGGGAGTGGAGGGTGGATATGTGGGGTTAGTGGGAAATTTTCTTCCATGACCGTTCTGATCACAGTTGTGCTATAATAAACCATATAGCAAACCTTTGCAATATCACAACATCAAGAACGCTGACTTGGAAGTTTTGAGCAAATTCTGTGAACATGTAACCAAAAAATAACTTCAGCTCCACAAAGTTTAGTCAGTCAGTAGAATTGCCAGAAAACGGTGTTTCATTCGAGGAAAATACCCTGAAACATAAATGATTTTTATGTTTAAATAAGAAAGCACATATAAAGGGAGAAATAGCATTTTATGTCATTCAATTACCTGAAAATAGGAATTCATAAAAAGCAGATTTCTTTTTTGAAGGGCAGATGAGGATTATATGCCAGAAGCTTATATTGAAAGTGTTTCTTTTTTTCCCCTTTATTGGTTAAATGATGTAGTACCAAGTCGCAGAATCAGGGCTTAGGAAAAGTTCCCAAGTCAGAGGCAGAGATGGCAGAAGACTCCTCCTTCATTTCCCCAGTTAAAGGTGTGAGTCTGTAACGTAGGTGTGAGCCCCTGGTCCTGGTCTGTGGCCCCCTTTTATGGGGAAATGGGATTCTTCTCCTGTCACCTTTTTTCTCCTTGTCTAGAAAAAGCAAACTGCTCTGGCTCTCACCGACAATATGGGGCAGCAGTTCAGGCCAGGCATTGCCAGATGCAGAGATACAGGCTTTCCCCTGGAATAAAAGCGGGGCGACATCTACATCCACTTCCTCCAAAAGAGACCTTGGCAGAGCATAACTCGGTGCCCCCAGCTCACTGTGCGGGGGGCGTATCTGGACTTCAAACTGAAATCTAACTGAATTAGGAGTGCCTTAATCCCGCCACCATCAGAAACCCTCACATAGTTGCATGCACATGTAGAATGTAAAAGGGCTTCGAGGAGGCCTGAGGTCTCTGTGCAGGGGCAAAGGCATTTTCTCACCTGGGGTGGCCACCGGGGAAGCACCAGCAGGTGAGTTGCCCAAGGCAATAGCAAAGTGCAGGTGGAGTAACTCAGGCAGGCTCTGAATCAGGAAGCAATATTTAAGCTAAGAACGAGATTTTCTCGTGACTCAAACTACACAGAGAGGTGAATGTTTCGGGGGCTTCCTCTGATCTCCACATCTATGATTCTAACAAAAATAACCAAAATAAAAGTTTGTGTGATTCCCATCTTACCTTCCTTCAAAACCAGGGAACCACAGAAGCCCATGAAATGGGTCAAATTTAGATGACTGAGAATAAGGAGAACAGTCACCCATTCCTATTTCTGAGTACAAACAAAGTTAAGAGATGTTGTCATGATGGAAAATGCAGGACAGGGAAGGAGCGTGGGAGCCCCCTGGTGGCGAGGCCGGCTGTGGCCGGCCCAGTCATCTGGGTTCTAGAGCCCCCGAGGGTCTCTCAGATTTTCTCCAGCACCGTTGTAGGATTTCCTCCTGTTCTGAGAAAGAAGACGGGCACTTTGCCACCAGGAAGATGGAAATACTGAAATGCCCTACTTTTCGTATGAATTGTATCTGAGCTGAAGCATATGTCTTTCCTAACATTTTCTTAAGTAGGTATTTTGTAACGTTTAACAGAATTGTCCTTTTGCTCAATTTCCTTTGCATCCATTTCCACTCCTTGAAATAATAAACTATGTCTGAACTGCTAGCACGAATTATGGAATTTTTGGTAAGCGTAAGTAAGGTTTGAGCTTGATGACCTGTTCTCAAGATAGGTTGGTTATTTACTCACATAGGGATTGGCCTGGGGGCTGGGGTGGTTGGCAGGTGTGAATGGTCCTGTGGGCTGGCGATGCTGTCATTTAATTCATTCTGTAAATGTTTACTTACTGCTTCCTGTTTTCTAGGTTCTTCTGGAGGCATTGATATACGTAGATGATTAGATATTATGAGGTTTTTGTTACTGCTTGTCTGTTTTGTTGTTTTCCTTGCAAAGAATTTGTACTGTGGCGAGACAAATGAGAGAACAAGTAGATACAATGTGAGACATGTTGAGTCTAAGATGGAGGTGTGTGCAAGGTGAAGAACCCCAGAAAGTGGAGCTAAAGGACATGAGCTGCCCGGGAGGAGGGGTTGGCCTTTTAGGACAGGGTGAGGCCAGGCCCTCCAGGAAGGTGAGCCGAGGCCACGAGGCATCAGTAGGCAGGATGAAGGTCTGTGCTAACTTTTCCACCGTCGCCTCAAGTCATGTCTGATGAGTTCCAAGTAGGAAACCACTGCTGATGCAGACATTTCTCTCTTAACTGCCAAATGTGCAAGGTGGCCTGGCTGCAGTCAGCAACGGCACCCTGCACGAAGGCTGATGCTTCTTACTAGAGAGATAGGCTGCAGGTGTACAAT
>PVIY010057978.1:0-12646 GCA_004026745.1 Myrmecophaga tridactyla
TGGGGTTAAGTTTCATATGAACAAACCCCAAGACTGGGGGCTCAGCCTATAGCTTTGGTTGTCCACACTGCTTAGATCACCAGCATTTCAATCTAAATTTATTTTAACATTTGTTCCCCCTATTATTCATCTTTATTCCATATGTTTTACTCATCTGTTGATAAGGTAGATAAAAGGAGCATCAGACACAAGGTTTTCACAATCTCACAGTCACATTGTGAAAGCTGTATCATTATACAATCATCTTTGAAGTATTATTCTTTAAGTGTGCGTTTTAACCTCTTCATTACAGCAAACTCAAACATTTGAAATAAGCAGGATTCAAACTATTATATTTGTCTTCCCTTTCAATTAAGCATAAAAGACAGTTAAAAAATTGTCTTGAAACTTTTTAATGCTAGCCAATAAACTTTTGATAGATTCAGACTTTTTCCTTTTTAAAATATTTTTAAATTTATAAGCTGTCAGTGTATTAACTTTGAGTCTTGAAGTAATAGTTTAAAAAGTTGTTTATAATCCAGCAAAAGATTTTGCAACACGAAGCAAAACTATAAATATGGCAATCGTTTCAAGCTGATTACACTAAAACCTCAGATTTAAGGAATGTCACACAGTACTTTAAATGATACACTGCTGGTGGTAGAAATGTTATTACAGCAGATATTTTTCAAAATTTACAAAGTAAAATAAACTTTTCATATTTCTGTTTTAGTTCTTGCCCAAAATATACTATTTACAGATATGATGCCCCTTGCAAATGAAACTGCTGAAGCTTTTGCTGACAATAAAGTTGCTGGTAATCAACAGTAATAATAACCCAAGTGTCGTTTCAACTTTAGTACTGTATGCTTTAATAATGTCCTATAATTATGTATGCCTTTTATAATGTGATATTCTTTTTTTTTTTTTAACATGGGCAGGCACGGGGAATCGAACCCGGGTCCTCTGGCATGGCAGGCGAGCATTCTCGCCTGCTGAGCCACCGTGGCCCGCCCTATAATGTGATATTCTTAACGTGAGACTTATCCAACAGGATTCATCATCAAATCTGGAATTTGTTTCTGATCAAATGTGAATAAAGGGACCCTTCTGGCTCCCCCAGCCACAGGCTGAAGAGTGACCCTCATTCTTTCAGATAAATAATCTACTTAATTTCCATGCTAATAACAATGTAAAATTATACCATGGTTAGCAATAATGTGGGGGAAGCACTCATTTAAAGGCAAATTCCTATGATGTTTAGTTTTCCTTATGTGTCTCCTCTAGGCAGCTACCCCCACCTCGCCATTATAAGTTCTGTCCCAAAGATGAGTGGTTTATGGAGGAAGCAAACATATAGAGCTAGAGAAGTTTGCTAGTGGTATCTGATGGTTTCCACTATGACTCTGTCAAATTAGTAATTTATGAGGGTGGGGTGGGGCTTGGGATCAATAAATGAAAGAAACTGGTCATTAGGGTAATGACAATACATCAGAAAACATTAAACATATGACAAGCATTTCTCACAGGGCAGTCTTCGAATAATTAGAATAAGCAGTCAGAAGAATTTGTTGCTGAAAACAGTTATACATTATGCTCATCCAACTGATGATTAGCGCATAAAAAATAATTTAAGAAAAAAATCTTTTGTTTCCAGTTCAGCTGCACTTGAGTCAACTGTCGCTCATAGAGGTTTCTGTTGTTATGAATTAAACATGCTGCTGCCTCAGCAGCTAAGGTACCAGGAAAAATGTTCACATTCACAGAATAAATAGAGCAGCCTCTTTGGAGTAGAAGAGTCATCTCACGCCCATCCGGGAGGGCATCCATCCAGACCGTGACATAACCCCTCTCCTGGCAGGGCGCAGCAGGACTGAATGTGCCAGGGGTGGTCCGTGATGGAGCTAAGGGTGAGGTATTGAGAGACCTCAGCTGCGGTCACGCAGCCTTTCCTGTCCTGCTTATTCGCGGAGATAAGGACTGCAGCCTTCCGTAAATCCTCGTGAGCCAACATTCTGTGTAATTCTGCTTTCGTAATAGCTAGTCGCTCCCTGTTAATGCTGGCAACAGCAAGAATGATGAACTCCATGTTTGAGTGACAGGTGTCCCTCGAGGACCGCAGGGACTCCTAGCCACCAATGTCCCACATCAGGAAATGAGTGTTCCTCACACAATTTCTTCAACATTGCTTCCTATGGTTGGAGATGTATGAACTACTTCTTTCATCAAAAACTGATAAAGAAGGATGGATTTCCCTGCATCATCCAGTCCCACTATGATTACTTCGTGTTCTTGGTTACAGCAGAGGCTCCACAGCTTTGCCAAGAGGAGCCCGGTCACGAGCCCGCGCGGGCGGCGGAGCCTCGGGCAGCAGGTGCTCCCATACTGAGGCGTGGCCTAGAGCCGGACCCACCCGCAACCCGACCCCAGCTGTGGTGCTGGCCGCCCAGCCCCTTGCTCCAGCGCGCCAAGCTCAGCGCCACCGTAGCGACCCCACTACCTATATATCCTTTTTTAAAAATATTTTTATTGAGATATCGTCACACACCATACAGTCCATCCTAAGTCTACAATCAACGGCTCACAATATCATTACATAATTGTGTATTCATCACCATGATCACTGTTAGAACATTTATATCACTCCAGAAAAATAAATTTAAAAAACAAAAACAAAAAACCCTATACATCCCGTTCCTTTTACCCTTTCTTCTCATTGACCAGTAGTATCGCATTCTACCCAATGTTGTTTTTTTTTTTGCCCTTTATCCTCTCTATTCTTTTTTTTTTTTTTTTGTCATTATTTTTGGACTCGTCTGTCCATACCTGGGATAAAGGGCGCACCAACCACAGTGTTTTCAACAATCACATGGTGACACTATAAAAGTTATATAGTTATACAATCATCTTCTATGAGTAAATTTAACAAAAGATGCAAAGGACTTATACATGGAAAACTACAAAATATTGCTTAAAGAAATTAAAGAAGATCTAAATAAATGGAAGAATACTTCATGTTCCTGGATGGTAAGACTACATTTTGTTAAGATGTCAATTCCATACCAACTTACAGGTTCAACACAATCCCAATCAAAATTCCAACAGCCTTCTTGACAGAAATGGAAAAACCAATTATCAAATGTATGTGGAAGTTAAGAGGCCCTGAATAACCAAAACCATCTTGAAAAAGAAGAACAAATTTGCAGGACTTACACTGCCTGATTTTAAAACATTACAAAACAGCAACCAAAACAGTAATCGAACAGCTGGGTACTGGTGCCAGGACTGACATATAGACTAATGGAATCAAATAGAGAGTTCAGAAATAAATCTTCATGTCTATGGCCATTTGATTTTTTAAACATTTTTTATTGTTAAATGCAACATATATAAACAAAAGAAAGAACAAGCAATGAGTTTCAAAGTACACTTCAACAGTAGTTACAGAACAGATTTCAGAGTTTGTTATGGGTTACTATTCCACTTTTTCCTTCTAGCTGCTACAAAATAATGGAGGATAGAAGAAATATATATCTTTCTTTTTTTGTGTGAAAAATAACATTGTGGTAATTAGATTCAGTTGTCAACCTGACCAGGTGAAAGTACCTAGTTTTGTTGCTGTGGACATGAGCCAATGCTACATGAACCTCATCTGTTGCTCATTACATCTGCAGTCAGCTAAGAGGCTGTTCTTGCTGTAATGAATGATGTTTGATTTAATTGGCTGGTGCTTAAATGAGAAAGCTCAACATAGCACAGCCCAAGCAGCTCAGCATACCTCATCTCAGCACTCAAAGTTCAGCTCAGGCCTTTGGAGATGCAGAAAGAAATCACCCTGGGGAAAGTTGTTGGAACCCAGAGGCCTGGAGAGAAGGGCAGCAGAGATCAGCCCGTGCCTTCCCACATAAGAAAGAGCCTCAGCTGAAAATTAGCTGCCTTTCCTCTGAAGAACTAATGAAATAAATCCCCTTTTATTAAAAGCCAATCCATCTCTGGTGTGTGGATTCTGGCAGCTAGCAAACTAGAACAAACATATATATATATATAAGCAATAAATTTCAAAGCACATCACAACAATTAGCTTTAGAACAGGTTTCAGAGTTTGGTATGGTTTACAATTCCACCATTTTAGGTTTTTACTTCTAGCTGCTCTAAGATACTGGAGACTAAAAGAAATATCAATATAATGACTCAGCAATCATACTCATTTGTTAAACCCTACTTTCTCTCTGTAACTCCACCATCACCTTTGATATTTCTATCCCACTCATTTGGGTATTTAGACTATGCCCACTCTAACATTTTCATGTTGGAAGAGGCTGTTGATAATATGGGATGGAAGGATGGAACTATTTGATGTGCTAGAGAGGATGGCCCCTCTAGGTTTCAGGACTTACCTGGTCCAAGGACCCATCTGGAGGTTGTAGGTTTTTGAAATATTACTCTAGTGCATGGAACCTTTGTAGAATCTTGTATAATATCCTAGGTGTTCTAGGATTGGCTAGAATGGTTTTGGTTGGGGTTTGGAAAATTATGGTAGGTAGCAATGTCTAACTGAAGCTTGCATAAGAGTGATCTTGACTCTATTTGAACTCTCAGCCACTGACACCTTATTTGTTTCACTTCTTTCCCCCCTTTTGGTCAGGTGGCATTGTTGCCCCTTGGTGCCAGGGCCACACTTATCCCTGGGAGTCATCTCCCACATCTCCGGGGAGATTTTCACCCCTGGATGTTGGCCAATTGATTTTTGATAAGGGTGCCAAGTCCACTCAACAGGGAAAGAATAGTCTCTTCAACAGATAATTCTGGATAAACTAGCTCTCCATATAAAAGAGTGTGGTTGGATTCTGTTCTAGTTTGCTAGCTGCCAGAATATAATATACCCGAAATAGAAAGGCTTTTTAAAAGGGGAATTTATTAAGTTGCAAGGTTACAGTTTGAAGGCCATTAAAGTGTCCAAATTAAGGCAAGGTTATGAACCACTGCAAAGGTATGAATCTTGTACAAAGAGTGTATAACTTTGGGTTATAGTGGAGAAATGCTATTGCATGATTTGAGCTATGCTTAACAGGAAAACATCAACAGTACCACAGCAATACCTGGGATACATAATAGAGGGAGGGACAAGAGTTAGGGGGAGGTCTGGATTTTCTATTTGGTGAGGGTGTGTTTATTGGTTATCTTTCTCTTGGGAACAATGAAATCATATAAAATTGAGAGTGTTGATGGACTGTTGACTTTGGGCATTATACATGAGGCCCAATAGATGGAGGTGACTGAAAGATGCACTGACTGGGAAGTAGATTAGGGAAAGATTGTGTATACTTATGATCAAATATGGTGCTGCTACAAAAAGGAATGAAGTTGTGAAGCAAGCAATGATGTGAATGAGTCTGTGACACATTTGGTGAGGCAAAATAAGCCAGAAATAAAAGAGCAATTATTGCATGATCTCATTTAGAAAATACTTACAAGAAAATTGGAGCCTAGATTGTAAGCTTTCATAACAGTCACATTTAGTCCAGAGTGTAATTGTTATTTCTGGATTTTGACAGGCTGTTTTATACATGTATAACCTGGTATTTAGAGACAAGAAATAAGATGAGCAGTTTGGGATTAAGGTAATTCAGAATGCAGGGGTAAGGAAGACATTGTCTATATTTTAGAACTTCACCTATTCTTTGAGACCAAAGGGAGAAAGTTTTATTTTGTCCAGAACCTAAATTTTCTGTAGCACATAATCTAACTCAACCTGTCTGGATAGATCATTTAAAGAATGCAAACACAGGGAGCCCAGAATAAGAATGAGGGCCTTTAATCCTTGTAAAGCTTAATGTAATGCCTGGATACATCCCAGAGTATATTAAGCAGATAATCAAAAAGTATCTTGAGGGATGGGAGAAAAAAATATGGAACTATTAAACTTTACCACAGGGGAAGCTCCAGATACTCTGTCACACATTAGGGACACCAAAATCAATAGGCCAAGCCCTTGATCTTGAAGCTTGCTCTGTAAAACTTATGGATGTAGTGGAGAAGATTAGCCTACCTATAGGTATACCTAAGAGTCACCTCTGGAGGACCTCCTTTGTTGCTCAGATGTGGCCTCACTCTGTCTAAGCCCAACTCGGCAAATAAAACCATTGCTCTCCCTCTATGTGGGATGTGACATACAGTGGTGAAAGTCTCCCTGGCAGTGTTGGAGATGATTCTGAGGGATGAGCCTGGCCCTGGCACCATGGGCTCAACAATGCCATCCTGGCCAAGAGGGGGAAAAGAAGTGTAATAAATAAGGTGTCAGTGGTTGAGAGAGTTCAAATAGAGTCAAGAGGCTACTCTAAAGGTCACTGTTATGCAAGCTTCAGTTAGACATTGCTACCCATCATAACTTGCCAAACCCCAATCAAAACCATTCCTTCCAATCCTAAAGAATACCTAGGGCATTATATAAGATTCTACAAAGGTTCCATGCACTAGGGTAACTGTCCAGAAACCTACAACCTCCATATGTGTCCCTTGGCAAACCTCTCTACAACATCATCTAGTTCCATCCCACTACCCCATATTATTGACAATCCTTTCCAACATGAAAAAAATTAGAATGGCAGAGCCCAAATACCCCTAAAGAAGGGAGAAAGATCAAAGGTGATGGTGAAGTTATACAGAGAAGGTAGTGCTTAACTAATGGGTATGAGTGCTGAATCATTTTACTGATATTTCTTTTAGTCTCCAGCACCTTAGAGCAGCTAGAAGTAAAACCCTAAAATTGTGGAATTGAAACCCATACCAAACTCTGAAACCTGTTCTACAACTAATTGTGATATATCTTGAAATTTGTTGCTTTTTGTATATATATATATATATATATATATATATATATATATATGCTATTTTTCACAAAAAAGAGGAGGAGTATAACAGAGAAGATAGGATTTAACAAATGAGTATGACTGCTGAATCATTATATTGGTATTTCTTTTGGTCTCCAATGTCTTGGAGCAGCTAGAAGAAAAAATGAAAAATTGTGGAACTGTAACCCATACCAAACTTTAACATCTGTTCTGCAATTACTTGTTAAAATGTACTTGGAAATTTATTCCTTTTTTGTATATATGTTATATTTCACAATAAAAAATGTTATAAATGAGAAGAAATTTTTAAAAGTGTAAAATAGAAAACTGTCACTTTTTCTATTTTCTTGTTTTCTACAAATACTTTCAATCTTTTCATTTTGTATTTAAACTTAATAAGAATGTTTTTTTTTAATCTGGCCATTTATTCCAATACCTGTTTATCTTCTTGTGCTTGGTCCTGGCAACTGTACTTTAATAATTGTTTCTGAAAATAATTTGAATATAAGATGACTCACAACCCTCCAGAGAAAATGTGTTTTTGTCAGGCTCTTGGGGACAGCCCAGGACCACCTTTAAAAGTAAGTGTCCCTTAGAATATCCAGGAGACACAATCCTCAGATAAAAATCATCAGTAGGACTGGTTTACTTCTGGTTCACCCTTATCAAAGGGTGTAGACCTTTGTGGTCCAAGATTACTGTAGGGGGTATCTCTTGTTAAAATTTTCACTTTATGCATCCTTGATCTTTGATTCCTGTTCTCCTAGCCCCCAACTATGAAGCAATCCAGTGTAAGTCCAAATTTTCCATGATTGGGAAATCCCTTCAGGGAAAATTTTACTTTTTTTTTTCTTTGCCTCTGTTTTCCTAGCTATTTTGGTCTAAGGTGTTCCACAGAGTCTTTTATTTTTCTGAGTAACCAGGCAGAAAGTTTATTGAGTGCATATGCGGGAAGGACATATGGATGTTCTTGCAAGGGGAGAGAGGCAAGAGGTGCGTGACATTGTGGAAAGGGTTTGCTTTTATTGATTTTTGTTCCTTTTGTAATTTTTATGAATTACTTTGCCACCTCTCTCTTTCTTCCTCTTTTGTTGCTGCTTGATTGTAGCTGACTCATTTAGGTGGTATTGGTTGACCCCAGGTGCTGTTTACTGCTGTTCTCAGAGATATCTTTCTCCTTATGGCCTGACCACTTCTTGGAATTTTCTCCTTGTTCATCAGCCAGCCACCACCTTAATTCTAATGCTGCCTCAACTTCCCCCTCAGAAAATTCTAGTTTCCCTTAATCTTAAGGGAATTTAGACTGATGGTTCATCTTCTGTAGCTGCTTCAAGCTGTCAGTAGGTTTCAGGCCCTATTTGTGGGAGCACAGAGGTCTCTGGCTATGCTATTGAGGGTGACTGGTTGAGTGTGGGGAATGGGAGAGTAGCCTCTGGTGAGGAATTTGTGTGAAAGGCTTCTAATCTGGAAGAAACAAACTGAAAAATTTTAATATGCATAGTCTGAACAGAAGTAGGGGCAAGATGGATCTCAGGGTATTTTTTAGAGTTTTTAGGAACACTGTTGGTTGGAGTTTGGCATACTGTGGCACTTTGCAATATCTGGCTGAAATTTGCATAAGAGTAACTTGTAGAATGACTTCTCAACTTTATTTGAAATTTCTTAGCCACAGAAATTTTATCTCCCCCACCCCTTTTTGGGGGGTCAACTAATATCATGATGCCAAGGCCATGCTCATCCTTGGAAGTCAAGTTTTATATTTCTAGGGAGACTTATACCACTGGAAATCATGTCTCACATATGGGGAAAAGTGTGAGTTTATTTGCAGTTTGGCAGAGAGAGAGAAAGGGAATGTCTGAGCAGCAAAAGAGGTTTTCTGGGAGTGACCCTTAGGCACTAATTATAAGTAGGCTTAGCTTTGCCATTACAAAAATTGTTTCAGAAGGATAAGCTTCAAGATTGAGGACTTGGCTTATTAAATTGGGATCTCTTATTGCTTAAGAGGATAGCAGTGGCAGGGCAAGATGGCAGCATAGTGAGGTGTGGATTTTAGTTCATCCTCCAGAGAAGCTATTGAATAGCCAGGAACTGATGGAACAAGTGTTGGGAGGACTTCAGTGACCTGACACACATCGTACACCAGTCTGAAATAGGTGGATCAGCTGAGATCCCACAAAAAACTGTGGGAGTCTCCCATGGGCATGGCACGCTGGTTGCCTGAGGGAAAAACAAACAAACTCCAGTAGGAGCAAGGAAGGTAGCTCAACCAAGCTCCAATTGCAGAATTAATTAACAAATTCAGGCTGCTGAAAATAGGCCCTGAGCACAGATAAACCTGGAGAAAGCACTAAAGGAATCAGGAGTTTTTGCCCCAGCAGAGAGAGGTGGGGCTGAAGGAGAAAAAAACCCAGAGACTTTTTGAGTTGGACAAGCACAAAATACTGGAAAAGTGCTGGACACCCAAAAAGGGGGCAAGTAGAGCCTAGGGACACATAGAACCATGTATCAACTCTGTCTCTTGATTCACAATCCCAGGGAGCTGGGATCTGTCTCTGAAAAGGCCTTTTTTTAGAGAGAGAGAAAATTTTATTCTTTATTAAGAATGCTAGAAGTTTTGAAGGATTTCTGTTGGAACACATGGAAAATAGAGTAGCTTTAGTTTTATAATTTGCACTGCAGAGAAAATTGTTAAAGAAATTCATATCAAAGTCCAAGTATTAGTTCAATGTCCCATATTTGACTCCATGTTCATAGAAAGGTCTTCTGCAGTAGAACATGCTCCTATAAAGCTGAGATATTTAAGGTTGTTTGATTTCTTTACCATTACTTCACTGCAAGCTTCTGGTGTAATCCCACATAGCAAGTCAATCTTCCTTGTCACAGTTCAGGACTGGCCTCAACCCTTTTACCCTGCTGCGTTGGTTTGAATCTGTTGTGTATCGCATAAAAGCCAAGTTCTTTAATTCTCATTCAGTATCACTAGGTGGGAGTTTTTTTGTTTCCATAGAGTTATGGCTCACCCAATTCTGGGTGGTAATGTTTAATTAGATGGTTTCCATGAAGATGTATTTCCACCCCTTCAAGGCGGGACTGCTTAATGGAACACTTTAAGAGAAAACCATTTTGGAAAAAGCTTTAAAGTCATGGAGCCACCAGAACACCAGAAGCCAACAAAATAGACAGAACCCTGGGGAAGCCATTGAAGATAAAGGCAGCAGATCTTGCCATGTGCCTTTCCAGCTGAGAAAGAAACCCTAACCATCATCAGCCTTCTTGAACCAAGGTAACTTTCCCTGGATACCTTAAATTGGACACTCATAGTTTTGCCTTCATTTAGACATTTTCATGGTATTAGAACTGTAAACTTGCAACTTAATAAATTCCCCTTCTTAAAAGCCATCCCATTTCAGGTATATTGCATTCCAGCAGCTTTCAAACTAGAACAGATTTTGGTACTGGAGAAGTGGGATGCTGCTGTGGTTTGCAAATACCAAACACATTGGAACAGCTTTTTAAATGGATAAGGGGAAGATTCTGGAAGAATTGTGAAAAGCTTGATAGAGGAGGCTTAGAATGTTTTGAAGAGGCTGTTGGTAGAACTGTGGACTGTAAAGTTACCTCTGATGAGGCTCTAGACAGAAATGAAGCATGTGTTATTGCAAAGTGGAAAGAAGGCGATCCTTGTTTTAAAATGGCAGACGATCCAGCAAAATTAACTAGTGGCTTTAGGTGGAAAGCAGATTTTAAAAGCCATGAATTTGGATATTTAGCAGAAGAGTTTTCCAAACTAAATGTGGGAAATGCAGCGTGTTTTCTCTTTGCAGCTTATAATGAAACGTGACAGGAAAGAAATAAGCTGAGAACTGAACTCCTGGGTATAAAGAAACTAGAATTTGATAGTCTGAAAAATTCTGGGCTTCCAAAAGGGGAGACCCCAGAGAATAGTGCCCCATGTGAGGATTTAACCAAACATGTAATCAGTCAGCCATTTCAAAAAAAGCCAGAATTGGTGACGGAGTTATCCAGGAAGAATCTGTGGAAACTCCTTCTGTCTGATAGGCATGATCCTTGCCTACTACATAGAAAACCAACAAGAGTGTTGTGGGATCTGTGTAAATGGAACCAATGCCAGTCTGGACAAAGAGGACAGAAAAGGGACACACTGGAGGAAAAGTAACTCCAGAGGCAGAACTATGGAAGATAAGGTCTCAAGTCAAGAAACCTCAGGCCAGGAGAGCAGACCCACCCAAGTACATGGAGAGGTGAGTTTGCCCCAAAGGCAGAGGATGGGTCTTCCACCTCATTGCAGTGAAAGAGTTGTGCTGCCTCATGCCTTGAAGAGGATGAAGCACATTCCCTGGGGATTGGGGAGAACTTGGCTGCCACCACAAGTGGCAGGGGTTGAGCTTGTGCCCCAGAGATGGCAGAGAGCCCAGGTGTGGCCCCAATGCTTGGAGAGGGTGGAACAAAAGAAAAGGTGGTCTCCATAATGTCCTCCAAGGTTGCGTTCAGAGAGAAGTGGGCCACTGCATAGGTCCTTGGAAAGGGTGGGACTATTGCTTTCTAAAGCCTTGAAGATAAATGACTCTCAGACTTTGAAATCCAATGGATTTTGCCCTGCAGGTTTTCAAAACTTCTTGGGTCCAGTGACCCCTGTGTTCCTTACAATTTTTCCTTATGGAAATGGGAATATGCATTTTATGACTGTCCCTCCTTTGTATATCAGCAGCAAACAACCTGTTCTGAGTTTTACAGAGCCAGAGGATAATTTTGCCTTAGAGCAGACTATGCCTGTAGCTGACTTTGATGTGATTTTGTATGATTTCTGACTTTGTATTGTATTGGTATTGCTACTGAAATGAGTTAAGGCTTTCTAATATTGTTATGTAATGGATATATTTTGCATTTGGAAAGAACATGTCCTTTGGGGGTCCAAAGGGTGGAATGTGCAGTTTAAATTTGTTATGTACCCCAGAAAAGTCAAGTTCTTTAATCCTCATTCAATATTGCTGGGTGGGAACTTTTTAATTTTTTCCCATGGAGTTGTGGCCTACCCAATTGTGGATGGTAACTTTTGATTAGATGATATCCATGAAGATGTGTCTCCACCCATTCAAGGTGAGGCTGCTTAATAAAGCCCTTTAAGAGAGAACCATTGTGGAAAAAGCTTTAGAGTCACCAGAGCCATGAGAGCCACCTGAACTGACAGACTCAACAAAATGGACAGAGCCCCAGGGAAGCCATTGAAGAGAAAGCTAGCAGATCTCACCATGAGCCTTTCCAGTTGAGATAGAAACCCAAACATCTTTGATCTTCATGAACCAAGGTATCTTTCCCTGGATGCCTTAGAGTTGACTTTCTTATAGCCTTTCCTTAATTTGGATATTTTCATGGTATTAGAACTGTTAACTTGCAACTTAATAAATTCCCCTCATTAAAAACCATTCTGGGTTCTGGGAAGATGGTGGAAACAGATTGTTTGAGTCCTCCCTGCTCCAAGGAGTAGCTAGAAAAGGGACAGGAGGGTGACTGAGATGGTGTAAGTGACCTGGGAGAGTCTTCTGCACCACATAGGGAGGCCCTGGTTGCAAAAGCTGAATAACTGAGAAGCAGATATCCAGAGACCATCTGGCTTGTACCAGCAGCCTAAGCCAGAAGCCTGGAGCTCTCGGGAGCATACAGATGGGAGACAGGGATTAGAAAGTAAGCGAAGCTGCTTTCCTTGAATGCCTACCCTCACTGGCATGACCCATGGCTCATCCCACACCCCATGCACCACCACCATCACCTGCCCCCTTTTGCATGCTCCAAGTGCC
>PVIY010057979.1:0-12657 GCA_004026745.1 Myrmecophaga tridactyla
AATTTACATATAGCTGATGGAAATGATATTATACAATCACTTACCCAAGAGTTAAAAAATCTTAATCTTGTTTATTGGTGGAAATCTTCTCATTTTTGACAACATTGGGAATAGGAATTTTACCTTTCTTACTATTTCTTTTTCTCTTAAGTGTCCTGAAGCACCATTTGCTATCTGTCATATCTTCTAATCATAAACAGACACAAGCTCTCAGTGTATTGTTTGTAAAGGCTTTGAACTCCTCCCCTAAATAAGCTTTAGCTCTTGACTGGTAGCCAATGATGGGTAAGACCCTTCCTTCAGAGCTTAAGGGCCACCTAAGACAGGCACAGTCACCTTGGCTTATAAAATAAAAAGGGGTAAATGCAGGAGCCAGGGTTAATGGAAACACTGTGTAATTTATTGGGGGCAACAGGCTTCGGCATCAGCAATAAACTGTGGAGATTGTTATCTGCTTGATTGGAGGACAGTCTGAGAGGGAAAGAATGTTTGTTTTTTCTTAAGTCCCAAGTCTTGTTAGCTATCTCTTGTATGTAGGGAGTAATATACTGAAAAGTAGGCACTCTGTTTTATCACAAAATGTATGCATGCTTTTAGTCACGTGAACCCTGCAATATATAAGCAGGAACTAGTTAAGAATAAAGTTGTCTGCTGTCTTTACTGCTAAAGCTTCAGACTCCCTGATCCCAGTCTCTCTCTCATTTTACTTTAACATTCCTTAGGGTCATAACAGTGGCCAACACAGGGCTAACTAAAATAACTCACAAATTAGACTTAAATTTAAAACAAAGCATCAAAGAAGGATACTAGATCTTAATACAAGGAAAAGTTCATCAAGAAGACATAACAATCATAAATATTTCTGCACCTAGCCAAAGTGCTGCAAAATACATGAGGCCCACACTGATAACACTGAAAGGAGTAGACACCTCTACAATAATATTTGGAGACATCAATGTACTGCTCTCATCAATGGATAGAATATCTAGACAGAGGATCAAAAGGGAAACTGGGATTTTTAATAATACAATAAATGAACTAGAATTAATAGGCATTTATAGCATAATATACCCCACAACAGCAGGACACTGTTTTTCTCATGTACTTATGGGTCATTATCTAGCCTAGACCACATGTTAGGTCTAAAAGCAAGTTTCAATACATTTAGAACAATTGAAATTATATAAAACACTTTCCCAGATCATAATCTAATGTAGGTAGAAATCAGTAACAGATGGAAGGCCAGAAAATTCACAAAAATGTAAACAACAAACTCTTAAACAACCAAGGAAGAAATTACAAGAAAAATCAGTAAGTGCCTTAAGGCAAATGAAAATGAAAACAGCATATCAAAACTTACACTATGCAGCAAGGGCAGTGGACAGAAGGAAATGTATTGTCCTAAAATGTCTATATGAACAAAGTAGATGGAGGAAAAATGGAAGAACTAACTGTACACTTGGAGGGGTTAGAGATAGAAGAGCAAGTCAACACCAAAGAAAGCAAAAGGAAAGAAATAGTGAAGATTTAAGAAAAAACAAATGAAATTGAGAACATGAAAACAATAGAAAGAATAAAACAAAAGCAGAAGTTGGTTCTTTGATGAAATCCATAAACATAATGGACAACTGGCTAGGCGGTAGAGAGAGAGAGAGAGAGGGAGAAGAAGAAGGAGAAAGAGAAGAGGAAGAGGAAGAGGAAGAAGAAGAAGAAGAAGAAGAAGAAGAAGAAGAAGAAGAAGAAGAAGAAGAAGAAGAAGAAGAAGAAGAAGAAAATAAATCAGAAATGGAAGAAGGAACATGACTACTGACCTTGCAGAAAGGAGATAATCAGAGACACTATAAGGAATTATAAACCAAAACAACTAGGCAATGTAGATGAAAGGGACAACCTCCTGATAAAGCATGAACCACCAGCAATGACTTGAGAAGAAATAGATGACCTTAAGAAACCGATCATAAGTAAAGAAATTGAAGCAGTAGTCAGGAAGTTCCCACAAAATTAAATTCCAGGACTAGATGACTTCACATTTGAATTCTACCCAGTATTCAAGAAAGAAATAGTACCAGTCCTGCTCAAACTCATCAAAAAAATTTAAGAGAAGTAAAAGATACATAACACTGTCTATGAAGCCAGCATCACCCTAATAGCACAGCCAGGAGAAGATACTACAAGAAGAGACATTTGCTGTCCAATTTCTTCAATGAATATAGATGCAAAAAAATTAAGCAAAATGCTTGCAAATTGAATCCAGTAGTACATTAAAAGAATCATACGCCACAACCTACTGAGATTTACTCCAGGTATGCAAGGCTGGTTCAAAACAAGAAAATCAATTAATGTATGCACCACATCAATAAATCATAGCAGGTAAACCACCTGATTCAAAATCCTTTCTTGATGAAAGCACTTCAAATGATGGCAATAGAAGGAAACTTCCTCAGTCTAATAAAGGGAAAAAAATACATTTATAAATATAAATACATGACTAACCTACAGCTAACACCATACTTAATGGAGAAAGATTAAAAACTTTCCCTCTGAGATCAGGAAAAAGACATAGAAGCCTTCTGTCACCGTTGTTACTCAAAATTGTGCTAGAAGTTCTAGCTAGAGAAATTAGAAAAAAAAAGAAGTAAAAGTCACCAAAATTGAAAAGGAAGAAATAAAACTGTGTCTGCAAATGACATGATGGAAAACATTGAAAATTCCAAGAAATCTACAGCAAAGATACTGAAGCTAATAAATGCATAAAGCAAAGTGACAGTGTACAAAATCAACACTCAAAAAATCAGTACTGATTCTATACACTAGCAATAAGCAGTTTGAGGAGGAAATCAATAAAAACTCCATTTACAGTAACAACTGAAAGGATCAAATATTTAGGGTATAAATTTAACCAAAGCCACAAAAGTCCTGTACACAGGTAACTATAAGAAATTACTAAAAGAACTCATCAAGGAAGTCCTAAATAAATGGAAGGGCATATCATGTTTATGAATTAGAAGACCAAATATAATTAAGATATTGGTACTACACAAATAAATTTGTAGATTCAATGTAATACCAATTAAAATCCCAAAAACTTTGCTGAAATACAAAAACCAATAACCGGATTTATTTGGAAGGGCAGGATGGCCCAAACAGCTAAAATATTTTGAGAAAGAGGAGTAAAGTTGGACGTCTCACACTACCTGACTTTGACATATTTTACTAAGCTGCAGTGACCAAAACAGCATGACACTGGTATACAGATAGATATACTGACCAATAGAGTTTAATTCAGTGTTTAGAAATAGACCTCCTCATCTATGGATAATTGATATTTGATAAGGTGGTCAAGCTCACTCAACTGAGAAAGAGCAGCCACTATAATTCTTTTTTGTTTGATAACTGGACATACATAAACCAAAAAATGAAAAAAGGGTCTATATCTCATACATTATACAAAAATTCACGTAAAATACATCAAAGACTTAACTATTAGAACTAAGACCATAAAATTCTTAGAAAGAAATATAGGGAAATATAGATCTTGTGATAGGACATGGTTTCCTAAGCCTTATACCCAAAGCATGGGCAACAAAAAAAGAAGTAGATAAATGGGATCTACTTGGAATTAAACCCTTCTGTGCATCAAAGAAGTTTGTTAATAACATAAAAAGGCAGCCTACACAGTGAGAGAAAATATTTAGTAAATGCCTATGATAAAAGTGTTCAATATCCAGAATATAAAGAGAGGTTCAACAACTCAACAACAAAAAAACAAACAACTCAATATAAAAATGGAGAAAAAACATGGACAGATACTTTTCTAAAGAGGAATTGCAAATAGCTTAAAAACATATGAAAAGATGCTCAACTTCACTGGCTATTAGGGACATGCAAATCAAAACCACAAGTTATCATTTCACACCAACCACAATGGCAATTATTAAAAAAAAGAAATAAAGCAGAAAACAAGTGTTGGAGAGGATATGGAGAAAGAGGCACACTCATTAACTGTTGCTGTGAATGTAGAATGGTGCAACCATTCTGGAAGGCAGTTTCATGGTTTCTTAGGAAGCTAAGTACAGAATTACTATATGATCCAGCAAGCCCATTAGTAGGTATAGAAAGGAAGTGAAGACAAGAGCAGAAATAGACATTTGCACATGGATGTTTACAGTGACATTATTCATGATTGTCAAGAGATGAAAATAGCCCAATGTTGATCAATGAGAAAATGTCTAAACAAGCATATAATGGAATATTACACAGCTGCAAGACAGAATTAAGTTATGAAACTTTTAATAACATGGATGAAACCTGAGGACATTTTGCTGAGGGAAATTAGCCTGAAACAAAATCACAAATACTCTCTGGTATTACTAATATGAATTCACATTAATGAGTGTACTTTGAGAGTTAAAGCTGAGAACACAGTTTATTAGTAGTTAGAAAGAAGGTAGAGATTGGCATTTGATGTGAAAGGAGGATAGATTGTCTGACAAGTCTGATTGTAAAAATCCACAAATGGATAGGATAATGCTATCTGATGGTAGCTCCATATTGTAAATACACTGAACAAAGCTGAGTGTGAGAATGGTTGGTGAAGGAGGACTGGGGCCATATATGACACCAGAAATGAAGGTAGAGGCTAAAAACTGGGATGTTATAAATTAGTGATGCCTACAGTGAAGTATGATGGTGATTAAATTTACAATATAAGAATGTTTTTGCATGAGGGAGAACAAATGACTGTCAACATTGCAAGGTGTTGAATCTGGGATTGTATTTGGGGGAAAATACAATCAATGCAAACTAAGTTCTATAGTTAGCAGTAACATCGTGATACTCTTCCATTGAACGTGACAAACACAGCATGCCAAAGCTAAATGACAATAAGTGTGGTGTATGTGGAGGGGTATGGGATTCTTTGTGGAAGAAATCATATAGATTGTGGGGCTGAAGGTATGACATGTGATTACATTGGGAACATTGATTTTATGCTTAGGTTGGATTGTATGATGTGTGAATAAAACTATTTAAAAAATGAGCAGAGTGATATAAGTGCTGCAGAAAATGTGGAGAGAGAGATGTCCCCAGTCACTGTGGGTAGGGAAGTAAACTGTTGCAGCCCCTCTGGAAGACAGTGTGCTGGCATCACAGCAGGTTAGGCCTGGGTTTACCATATGATTCTGCAGCCCCGTAGTTAGCTGTGTCCTTGAAGGAACTGAGAGAGGGACAGGATGGACACTTGCCCACTACTGTTTATAGTGGTAGTGTTTGTGATTTGAAATGGATGGAGGTGGTCTAGAGATACCTGGGATTAAGAATGAAGGGAGAAACTGTAGTGTATGCATACAATGGACAATTGAGTGGCTGCATGAAGGAATGAAATCGTGAGGCAAGTAAGGAGGTGAATGGACATTGAGGACAGTAAGTTGAGTAAAACAGCCAGAAATGAAAACATAAATATTATAATGCCTCAAAAATATGTATTAACTATAATAAGGAAACTCTGAGAATTGAATTGAAGAGAATAGCTTCTCAGTTGAAGGCCTACTGTAAAGGCTTCTAGGTTGTAAACTCTTACAGCAGTTATATCTACTCTGGAGTGGTACCTGTTATTTTGAAATTCTGAGATGCTGAGCTGCTTGTGTATAGCCTGGTCATTCCCTGGATCTCTGGTTATTTGTGTGACCCCTGAGACTCAGAGCTATAATTCTGCAGCTAAGAAATTCAGCATTGCTCCATACAGCTGTTTTGGAAACATTGGAAAATGATCAAACTTCAATTAGAGATATGAATGAAGCAGGTCTGAGTAGGGCTAAGGTAAATCAAACTAAAGTGTAAAGATTGATATTGTCTGTATTTCAAAACTTCAACTTCTGTGTAAGAATAAGTGAAAAGATATTTACTTGTTGCAAAATTTATATTTTCAGTAGCACACTATCTAATATAACTTGTATGGTCTGCTTATTCAAATACCATAATTACATGAAAACCTGGAATAGGGAGGGAGATCTTGTTGGTTTGTACAGGTTGGTGTGATGCCCTGATACATTCCAGAGTAATCAGGACTGAAGATTAGAAAGTACTTGCAAAGTACCCTTGAGGAACTAGTGAAAAGGTGGAAATATTAAACTTCCCCATCTGGGGAAGACCTGATAATTTTTCAAGCATTGGGAACTGCCAGTTTGATAGGGTCAAGCCCTCAATCCTGTGGCTTGTCCTTATGAAACTTATGCCTTTAAAGGGAAAGTTTAGTCTGCTTATGATTATGCCTGGGTCACCCTAAGAACCTCTTTTGTTCCTCAAATATGGCCTCTCTCTAAGCCAACTCTGTAGGTGAACTCACTGTCCTCCCCCACTATGTGGGACATGAGACCCAGGGATAAAAATCTCTATGGCACTGTGGAAGTGAGAAAGTCTTCTTGAGCAAAAGTGGGAAGTGAAATGAAAGAAAATAAAGTTTTAGTGGCTGGGAGATTTAAAAAAGAATTAAATCAATTCTGATTCAATCTGAAAATTATTTGTATACAATATTTACATATATCCATTTTCAATTTTTGGTGTATTGGAGTAGCTAGAGGGAAGTAACTGAGACTGTTGAAATGTCATCCAAAGGCCTTAATTCTTGAAGTTGATTGAATAACTATAAAGATTTTAAGGTGTGTTCATGTGATTGTGAAAACCTTGAACTGACATTCTCTTTATCCAGCATATGGACAGAAAAGTAAGAAAAAGAGGACAAAAAATAAATAAACAATAAGGGACTTGGGGAAGGATGGGATGTTTTGGGAATTCTTTTTTACTTTTATTTCATTTTTTGCTCTTATTTTTACTGTTTTGGTATAATGCGAATATTCAAAAATCAATTGAAATGAATGAACAGCTATATGATGACATTGTGAATCACTGATTGTACAATTTGGATGATGATATGCTATGTTAATATATAATATATCTCCAAAAAATGTAAGTGGCCTAAACACAGTAATTCAAGGCCCTGTAACTGATTATATATTAAAATATAAGACCCAAGTACAAGATGTCTATAAGAAATTTATCAATAGTAAACGGATCTAAAAATATATAACTGCAAATATATGGATATAAATACTGCTGAACAAAACAGTATAATTGGAAAAATTGGACCACTATATTCCAGAAATTTGAATGAGAGTAAGAATAACAATAGAAGAAATTTTTTAGAATTTTTCAAAATTCCTTAAAATTCCAAAAGACAAAAAAAGAGAGAATTTAAAGAATGAATATGATGTTCTAGAAAAATAATAACATTTATTAACTGCCAAGGATAAAGTTTTAAGTTTGTTGGAACATAGTATGAATAAGTTTATTCTTTTCTGTTTCTTATATTTGATTTTCTGACATAATTACTTTACTATTAGACATGATATATTAGATTCCCAACAATAATGATTCAGAAAAAAATTAGTCATAAAATGTTTTGTAAATTATTCTTTATTCTATTAGTAACATTATTTGAAAGCATACTTAGTGACTATAAAAAATTAGTTTCAAAGATGGGAAGAAAAACTACTCATGGTGATTTTTCAAGGAGTAAGCAGATAACTGAAGTTGCATTGACAAAGAAAATCTTAAACACTAAGGTCACCAATTGTGAAATAAATAAAATAAATAAATAGGCCTTTTAATCTCCAAATATCTTTTTCTCAGTATCATTTAATTTTGTTTAATTGAGGAACTGTTCATGCAATTTTCATCAAATATATGGTATAGTATATGATAATTCCTTGAGCCATACCACCAAATTCTCTCCTGAAATTCTGCAGTACAAACAGCTTTTCTTGTAGGAGTTGCTTCAAAATCTACATGGAATTTGATTTCATTATGGTTAATTAATGAAAACTTCATAAGACTGCCTTTCACCTGGTAGTTCATAGGAGAAGTAAGCTTTTAGCCATTCAAATGATTATAAAAGTTTTACTCATCTTAACATTGAATTTTAATTTATTCTCTCATATCCTGTTAGTACACTAAATAATAAAACAAATTGCACAAACATTGATGTGGTTAAATAGAACACTGCATGTGCTGTGTTGATGAATTATATGACAATTTCATACCTGATTGGAAAAATTCTTCCATTTTTACTTGCCATGCCTCAGAAATGCCCATGCCTCACCTGGTACATAATCCTAAAAAGAAGTTATTTATGCTGTATAAGTCCATGCAAAATACATGAAATTGTGAGTTTTCTAATAGCCTATTTATAAGATAGGTCAAAGTGATTATAAATATTTAATAATAAAATCATGATATTACTGAAAATTCAGCATGATCAAATCATACAAATCCGTTAAGTACATGTATTTAATAAGCCTTATATATAAGGAAAGTACTTGGAAGAAAGTACATTTGAGGAATAACAACATTTATGAAAAATTTTCTTTCATTTCTTTGAATTCTGATGTAAAATAATTTTTGCGTGGTGAAAATTTTTCTCTCAGGATAGGGTCTTGCTTTTAATATAAGAATGATTCATTCTGAAAAATGAACTAGTTCGTCCTTTGTGATGAACAATCTAGACTTTCAAACAGATACTGTACTATTTTCTTAGGAATAACTCCTCTTTTACCCAGTTACATGTTAGAGGATCACAAAAGAATACTAAAAATGCTGTTCTACAGCGTGTGGTTTCTACTGAGGGAACTCTCTTTTTCAAACCTAACAGAGGAGATTCCACCTTTGAACTTTTATCTTGGCATCATGCCAGTAAATCTTCTGTGGAAACTGGCTCAAATAGTTGCATTATCAGCAATCCTCAATATAAAGGTGCTGTAACCTTAGGGTGAAATATGAGAGATGCTCTCCTCTGCATGTGTGCACAATACTCCCAGGTATAATGTGAGAAAATTTCCAGGTGTACTTTCAATTTGAAGAGGACGCAAACAAAAATTTTAAGTTGATTTCTGTTACTTAAAAATTAAAAACTCGGGTGGGCCATGGTGGCTCAGCAGGCAAGAATGCTTGCCTGCCATGCCAGACGACCCGGGTTTGATTCCCGGTGACTGCCCATGTAAAAAAAAATTAAAAATTCATGGACAAAAAATGAAATATAAATTAACTAAAAGTAAATATTAGATTGCAAAATTATAGGCTCCTTAAAAGGTGTACATATTTTATCTGTAAGAAAAACTTGAATTTGAAAAATTTCTAGACAGTTTGTGCTGCAAGAATTTCTTCATCCACTTTGACTTCTGGTAAGTATTACTTTCAAAGTTGGAGAATTTCAATTAATCTAAAAAATGGGGATATTGTTAGAATAATGTCTATATAAATACATATTATATGGCCATAATTAAGTAATGCCAGGATTTGTGGCAATGCAAATATAGAGTTGACAAATCATAGATGTCAAGCAATGCACATATTTTGATAATTTAATTTTGAAAGAAATTTTAGTAAATAAAATTCTTAATCAGAAAATTATTAGTAATGCAATCTATAATGTTAATGCTCCTAAGGTTTTAATTTTATCTGTCATTTGTACTAAATAATACCGCATGTAAAATTAGAGGAAATGATGCAATAAAACTATCATTGTTTGTTTCATAAATAGTTCTTGTTGGTGAAATTTTTTATACATATGAATATTGTGTTATCAGCATGATCTCTAAATTCTTGGGAGAATCATGGAGCAAACAGTACATAATTGTTGTGACTCCATATAAATTATTTAAGTTTTCCTGCCCTTTTTCTCATCTAGTAAATATGTATAATTTTTGTCACCTAGTAAATGAGTAATAATAACAACTGTGGTATAATATTTTCATCTGGATAAATATGCAAATGAAGATAAGTATTTATAACAATGGCATGCTCATTCTAATTATGCAATATAAATATATGAGCTTCTATTATGTAATATCCAAATGTTGATTTGTACTTTATTTTTTGCAGTCCAAGTCTTTTTTCAGTCATATTTTGCAAACTGCTCTTTATTATGAAATTATAGCTATTACAACTACTAAACTATTACCAAACTAATCTTTTTAGGGTGTAAAATTATTTCTATAAACAACAGCAGTTTTGAGGTGCCAAGTACCACCTTTGATTTCCCAGCAATTTACAACAGTTGAATGCTATGGGAACTATGAATAACACAAATGTACCCGGCTTCATCCTTATGGGATTGACAGACACTGAAGAGATTCGGCAGGTCCTCATCATGTTATTTCTCCTGATATATCTGATTACTCTGCTAGGGAATGCAGGGATGATACTGATAATTCTTCTGGACCTCCAGCTTCACAAGCCCATGTATTTTTTCCTCAGTCACCTGTCATTCCTTGACATCAGTTACTCAATGGTCATCACTCCTAAAAACTTAGAGAACTTACTGACTTCCAACAAGTGTATTTCATTCAAGTATTGCTTCACCCAGTTGTCTTTTCTCATCTTCTGCTGTGGCACTGAATTTTTCCTTCTGTCTTCAGTGGCCTATGATTGCTATGTAGCTATCTGTAATCCTCTTAAATACCCTATTGTTATGTCCAGGAGGCTCTGCTGTGTGCTCATCACTGGGCCCTACCTGATGGGCTTTATTGAAGTATTAGTCATTGTTCTTTACATGAACAGTTTGCATTTCTGTAAAACCAATGTAATTTATCATTTTTTGTGACATAATCCCAATTTTAGCCTTGTCCTAAAATTGTGTCACTGACACTCATGACACTGAAATCATGATATTCATTGTTGGCACTTTCAATGTAATGGCGTCTCTTACCACAATTTGTGTGTCCTATGGGTCCATTCTGTCCACTATCCTGAAAATCAATTCCACTTCTGGAAAGTGCAAAGCCTTCTCTACTTGTGTTTCCCACCTCTTGGGAGTCATTATCTTTTATGGCACTACAATTTTTACTTATTTAAAACCAAAGCAGTCCTATTCCTTGGGAAAGGATCAAGTAGCTTCTGTGTTTTACACTGTGGTGATTCCCATGCTGAACCCATTCATTTATAGTCTTAGGAACAAAGAGGTGAAAAATGCTCTCATTAGAGTCATGCAGAAGAGAGAGGGCTCCAGGCAATAGGAATGGCAGTGTTGCTGGACATATTTCTTTTTTTCTTATTTGGATATTTATTCTTTAAATACAGTAGCATCCTTTAATTAGTTTGGATCTCTTTTGAGGAATCCTTTATTTGAAAACATAGCATCTGGAACTTTTCCACGAATATGTTTTTAGAAATCTACATAGTATATAGAAGACATGAAATATGTATTAATCCTATAGTTTAAATATATATGTGTTTTCAAGGGTAACTACTGAGCAAGAAACATGGTGTTATCCTTGAAATTGTATCCCAGAAATCCCATGTATATTCCAATTTCAGAGGATGTTATCATGGAGAGCTCTGTTAGAAGTCATTTCATTTATTCTGTAGAGAAAATATATTGCACAGTCTTAAAAGTGCCACTTGGACTAGAAAATCTAGAGTTTAGATCTCAGAAATGTCAGCTTTTTGACTGCATATCTTTTATTAATTCACTGAAAGCTTAAATATAGTTTTCTCAACTGTTCAAGATAAACAATTATAAATTCAGTTATTTTACAGATGATATCAGATGATGAATGGAAAGAATTTAATTTTTTACTACTAAAATATTTTGAACACAAACCTCAGAAAGTACATTCTTGCAAAATTTTGAACACACAATAACTTATGTTATGAAAATATTCACTCATTTTAAAATTTGGCTCATCTTATTTGTAAACAAACAGCTTAGAAGGAAAATGAGCACTTCAATATTTGGTCTTAGAGAAAAATAAAATATTGTGATAGAATTAAGTTATAGAAAAATGTTTATGTGAACATTGAGGAAAATTTGGAAAATTTTTCAGTTTTTAAAGAAAATAAAGAGGTCTTAACCAGTTTTGAAAGTTTCATTCAATTTTATGCATGGGTATGTGTATATATATATATAAATTTTGTAATTTCTGATTTCTCCTTTGCAGCTTTATTTTCTGTTCATCACTATAAGCTTTGATAATTCATTTGACATTTAATCTTGGAAGGTGAATGTTTTCTTGGAGCATGAGATAAATGAAGAATATCATCATGCAATGCTTTAAGACCTCAAAGTTTGTAAATTCAGGAGTTTATATAATTGCATATTGTTATATGTCTTTTGTGTCTTTGTGGTAATTATTTGAAAACTCTACCATACCGTGATGGATCAACATGTTTTAGTAATTACTATTTCTTTGCTTAATTTCAGTATGATTAAAAAAATATTTCCCTATTTCCTGGTTTCTATAAGCATAGGCAATTTAAAAACATGTTACTTTTTGAGTTAAACTCTTGTTTAATTTGTTTTAATGATTTCAATAGAAAAAGATTGCAAATAAATAATTTATAATGAGTCCAAATTTTATGACATCCCATACACTTTGTTCTAGGTTGATAATATTTCCTTTAAATATGTCTGTATGCAAGTCTTTATTTTCTCTACTATTTCATGTGCATCTGATAAAGGACGTTTTCTTCTTTTTCCTATATTTGAATTTTTTATTTAAGCAATGTTTATTATATATATTTGTCCCTTCAAGTGATTTGAATTGTCTGAATTTATATTGAGGTTTGCTTTTTAGAATTATAGTTGTCCATATTCTTAAATGGTTT
>PVIY010057980.1:0-12655 GCA_004026745.1 Myrmecophaga tridactyla
CTCCCTAAATTTTACCTTGCCCATCTTCCATTTGTTCAAGGGCAGATTAATTCAATGAAAACATTCTGAGATTACATATATGTTCTTCACAAAACTCTCCAATGGTTTCCAGTCCTACTCATGGCAAAATCCAAACTCTGACATGTTGTGGCTCCTGTTACCTGCCCAGCTTCACTGTTCACCAATCAACCATGATTAGTTTCCTCCAACCATTCCAGACTTACTACCTTTGGGAGCACATAAGGAACTGACAGTATTTAAACTTCAGCCATCATGGACTCTTCCATCACACCCATGACCTGCCTCCCTGAGCCACTGCCCTGCCACTAGCCATTTGATAATATCACAAAGTGTAGACTATGATTCATCATTGACTCTGCCTGTCATTAAACTTTGACAAGTATACCAAAGGAGTCATTCGAGGCACCTTCTTCTCCCTATTCCTCCACAACTCATTCATCACTAATATTCTCACTTAAGATTCAAGATACATCTTTCAATTTTTTTCACCTCTATAGCCAGCCATGAGTATCTCTCACCTGATTCGCTGAGTTGGCACCTAGAGTATACCTCTGACCTCCCTCAAACTATGCTATATACAAATAACTCTTCTTAAAATGTAAATTGAATCATGTCACCTCTCTGTTAAAACCATGTAATGATTTCACTTTATGATGAGAATAGAATTCGTTCTACTCAATTGGCCTATAGTATTCTGCTGGACCAGACCACTACCTATCTCACTAACCTCTTTTTGTATTGTTCTTGTCTTCACTCACTACTAACTGGTCTGCCTTTCTTTTTATTTTCACTTTCCTCTGTCTAAAATACTTTATCTCCATCTTTTTTTGCTAACCTGGTTTTCTTCTCAGCCTTCACACATTACCTTTAACACTTATCTTTCATAGCATTTTTAACAATATGTTATTGGCCACATACTATAATATGCATTATAAATATCTTTTCTCCCCCACTCTGTGCCAATATGAAACTATTATGTACCCCAGAAAAATCATGCTTTAATCTTTATCCCATCTTGTGAGACCAGACTTACTGTAGGGTGGAAAACTTTGATTAGGCTATTTACATAAACAGTGACCCATTCAATTGTGAGTGTGACCTTTGGATTGAATTGTTTCCATGGTGATGTGAAAAACCCAACTGTGGGTGTGATCTTTTGATTGGGTGGAGATTGACTTCACCAGTTTAAAGTGGGTCTTGATTAATTTACTAGAGTCTTTATAAGGGAAAACATTTTGGAGAAACCTCAGAAATGACACAGCCAACATGGAACCCAGATGTCTGGAGATGCAGAAAGAAAATGCCCCTGGAGAAGCTGTTTGAAACCAGAAGCCAAAGGACGAGCAGACAACAGCCATATGCCTTCCCAGCTAATAGAGATGTTCTGGACCCATTGGCCTTTCTTGAGTCAAGGTATCTTTCTCTGGATGCCTTAGTTTGTACATTTTTTTGGCATTCGAACTGTAAACTTATAACTTAATAAATTCCCTTTATAAAAGCCATTCCATTTTTGGTATACTGAATTCTGGCAGTATTTAACAAATCAGTACACCCTTCTCAATCCTTTAGGCACCATGCAGGTGATAAATCACACTTTTATTAAAAACATAATTAATTTAGCAAAAAAGAATCTGCTCAACAAGTTTTCATTAAAGGAATAAATGTATACATGCATGCATTCATGCAAAAATGAAGAACTGAATGGATTATTTAGCTGATCAATCTAAATCAGGGATTTTATAAAATCTTAACCATTAGATTTCATATAGAAAGAGGAGATGGTGAATATATTTCCCAGGGCATGTTCACTCTTATAATTGGAAAAAATTAACTAAAGATTGAGAAGAAATATGGTTCTAAGTTTAAACAAGGAATCAGAAACACCAGTTCCAGTTCAAACATTGATTCTGAGATTTGAGTGACAAAGGCTGACGGATTTACATTCTATTGGGTAGGTGGGCAGAATTAAAAGCAAGTATCCCTCTGGGTTGAAAAAGTGGCTTGTAGAACCTCCTGCCCAAATGGAGCTTCTTTCCCTTAGTTTAGCTAAGCAAATAAAATGTACACTCAATTCTTACCCCACAGAAGTAATACTTCCACAACCCAGGTATGGCAGATGGTATTTTACCATACAGCTGCAACAATATCTACTAACCCATATACTGCCATATAGCCTGGTCACTCCCCCACCAAGAGGTAGAGTCAAATTTCCATGAATTTCAACTGGCTCTATTGACTCACTTGTAGTTAATAGAATGGGCTTGGAAGGACTATGGATAACTTCTAAATTTGAGCTAAAAGAACCCTGTGTCCTACTAAACCCTTCATGATTTAGTTCCCTGATGTCTAACCTTATTTTGGTGTATTTGGCCTCTTGGAACACCATGCCTCCGATGTTCCCTCACAGGATGCCTTGTTTCAAAACCCAGAGGCCATGCTGTGAAAATCCTATGCTATATGAAAGTTCAGATGCAGGCACACCACACTTCCATAGATTTCCTAACTGAGCCCAGCCTTTAGCCACCCCAGGTCAGTAGCCAGACATGTGAGTAAAGTTGCCTTCAGATGTTTCCAGCCCTGAGCCATTCAAATAAGTACTGACAATACCAGTCTTCCCCAAACATAATTTTTATCTCCCCAATGCTCTGCGCAAAATCTTGACCACAGAATCCATGAGCATAATAAAGGAATTGTGCCTTTATGCCAATGGATAAGGTATGGCTCATAACACAGCAATAAATAACCAGAACACAAGGGATATCAAAAACAATGGACAACTAATTTGTGTCACTTGACTGAGTGAAAACTATAATGTACTGCAGAAGTTCTATGCAGGCATATTTCTTCTTTGTGGCATCATCTATAACAAGGAATTTGATACCAACTTGAAGTCAAATCGGCCAGAAATGATTAATTTAAAAATGAATGCAGCAAGAGGGTAAGTGGGAGGAGGTCTCCTCCTTTGTACTCTGAATGGCATTATTGCTCCTGTTCTTCTAGATGAAGGAAAAACAGTTATTTCTCTTATAGTTCAACAGAATGCATATATAAATTCAATCAACAGTTGGACTTGTTTCATTAATATGGATTCTATTTTGGTGCTTAAAAACACTCTAAATTGATCTTCACAGCCTGGGTTACAAAATGCCTCCCAGCAAAGGAGCCAAATAAGGCTGACAACCTACACTGAGATAATCAGATGTTAGGGAGCTACAACATGGAGAATGAGATTTGCAGGAAATAGGACAAGAAAAAGAAATTTCGCATACATACAGTCCACCCGAAGTATGCAATCACGGGCTCACAATATTACCACATAGTTGTGTATTCATCACCATGATCATTTTTAGAACATTTGCATCACACCAGAAAAAGAAACAAAAAGAAAAAAGAAAAACTCATACATCCCATACCTCTTATTCTTCCCTTTCAGTGACCATTAATATTTCAATCTACCCAATTTCTTTTACCCCTTCCCCCCCATTATTTATTTATTTTTTATCCTTATGTTTTTACTCATCTGTCCATGCCCTGGATAAAAGGAATACAAGGTTTTCACAATTACATGGTCACACTGTAAAAGCTACATAGTTATACAAATCATCTTTAAGAATCAAGACTCCTGTAATACAGTTCAACAGTTTCAGGTACTTCCCTCTCGCCACTCCAATACATCAAAAACTAAAAAGGGATATCTATATAATGCATAGCAATAATCTCCAGGATAACTTCTTGATGCTGTCTGAGATCTCTCAGCCACTGAAACTCTGTCTCATTTCTCTCATTTCCTCTCATTTCATTTTCTTTTGGTCAAGCTGGCGCTCTCAACCCATAGTGCTGGGTCCCAGGTCATCCCAGGAATCCTGCCCCACATTTTCAGAAAGATTTACATCCCTCAGAGTTATGTTCAAAGGAGAGATGGGTGCAGAGAGTTCACCTGCCAAGTTGGCTTAGAGAAAGGCCTTATCTGAACAAAAGAAGTTCTCTGGGCATGACTCTTAAGCATAATTATAAGTAAGCTTAGCTCCTCCTTTGCAGAAATAAGTTTCCTAGGGATGAACACCAAGATTAAGAGTCAGCCTACTGAATTGGTTGTCCCCCCAGCTTGTGAGAATATCAGGAATTCCCCAGATGGGGACATTTAATATTTCCTTCTTTCCACTCAATCCCCCAAGGGGACATTGCAAATACATTTTAATCCTCCATCCAAATTACTCTGGGAAGTATCAGAGCATCACACTAACCTGTACAAACCAACAAGATCTCACGCCCTATTCAAGATTCCATGTAATTAGGGTGTTCAAATAAATTGACCATACAAGTTAAATTAGGTAATGTGCTACACAAAATACAAATTTTGCACCAATGAAATGTCACTCACTTTGATATCAAACAGAAGCTGAAGTTTTTAAATGTGGACAATATCATCCTTTACCCTGTATTCTGACTTTCCTTAGCCCTACCCAAAACAGCTTGATTCATATCTCTAGTTGAAGTTTGATCACTTTTTCAACTTTTTAAACAGTTTGTATATGGGTAATGCTGACTTTCATAGCTTCAGTGATAGAACGCTGAGTCTCAGGTGTTACATAAATACCTGATGCTTCAGGGAACAATCAGGTTATACACACATAGCTCAGTATCTCAGACTTTAGAATTAAGCTACCGCTCCTGTGACTGCTGTAAGAGTTTTACAATCTAGGACCCTTTACTATAGGTCCCAATCTGATAACTCATGTTCTCAACTTCAATTATCCAAGTTTGTATATTATAGCCAGTCCATATGAGTGAGGCATCATAATACTCATTTTTTGGTTTCTGACATTTCGTTCAACATGCTTTCCCTAAGGTTCATTCACCTAGTTGCATGCCTCACAACTTCATTCCTTCTTGAGCCAACCAGTAGTCCATTGTATGTATAAACCATAGTCTTCCTTCCATTCCTCAGTTATTATATCCTTAGACCAGCTCCATCCATTGTGAATCGTGAACACTGCCTCCATAAACACCAGTGTGCATATATCTATTCATATCCATGCTCTCAGGTCCTCCAGGTATCTAGCAACAGGTTGTAGGATCATATGGCAATCCTACCCCTAGTCTCCTGTGGGACCACCACACTGCCCTCCAGAGGGACTTCTTCTCTCAGCTTTCCTACCAAAAGTGAATAGGTACATCTCTTTTTCCACATTTTCTCTGGCACTTGTTTCTCTCTGCTCTTTTGTGTGTGTGTGTGTGTGTGTGTGTGTGTGTGCGCGCGCGCGCAAGCTCCGGGAATCAAACCCAGGTCTCCAGTTCAGCAGGCGAGAATTCTTGCCACTGAGCCACCATTGCACTGCCCTCTCTGCTCATTTGTAAACATTTTTGGTCACTCATCTTACAATTCAATCTAAATAAATAGCCATGCCTTTGACACCATAATCTATATGAAGACATTTCCTTTACTTCTGCAAAGAATCCATACCTCTTCCCCATATCCCCCAGTTGTTGACATTTAGTTTTGGCATAATGCCTTTGTTACATTCAGTGGAAGCATATTACAATGTAACTGTTAACTATTAACCCAAGCTTGGATTGATTGTATTTTTTCCTGTATGACATCCCATTTTCAACACCTTGAAATGTTGACATTCATTTGTTCTCCTTCATGCAAAAATATTTTTATACATGTATATTTAATCACTATCATTGTCCAGTCCAGGAATTCCTAAGTTATACCATCTCAATATTTATCTACTATCTTTCCTGGTGTCATACGTGCCCCCAGCCTTTCTCCCTCAACCATGCTCACCTTCAGCTTCATTCAGTGTACTTATATTATTGTGCTACCATCAAACAGTATTGTGCTGTCCATTTCTGAATTTCTACAGTCAGTGCTGTTGCACACTCAGTATTTCTTCAGCACCAAATGTCCAGTCTCCACTCTCTTTCTAACTCCTGATAACCTGTGTCCTTAACTTTAACTCTCAAAGTTCATTCATTAGTGTTAGTTCATATTAATGAGACCATATGGTATCTATTCTTTTGTTTCTGGCTAATTTCACTCAGCATGTCCTCAAGGTTCATCCATGTTGCTACATGCTTCATGACTTTATTCTGTCTTGCAGCTGCATAATATTCCATCATACATATGTACCATAGCTTGTCTAGCCACTTGTCCATTGATGGACATTTGGACCATTTCCATCTCTTGGGAATTGTAAATAATGCTGATATAAACATTGATGTAAAAGTGTCTGTGTCCTTGCCTTCAGTTTCTCTGAATATACAACTAGTAACAGAGTGCTGGATCATATGGCAATTCTATACTTAGCTTCCTGAGGAACAGCCAAACTACATGGAACTACATTCCATGTTCCATTTTGAATTCCCACCAACAATGGATAAGTTCCTCTTTCTCCACATCCTCTGCAGCACTTGTCATTTTCTGTTTTTTGATATTGGCCATTCTAGTGGGTGAGAGATGATAGTTTATTGTGATTTTGATTTGCATATCCCTAGTAGCCAGTGAAGTTGAGCATCTTTTCATGTGCCTTTTAGCCATTTGTACATCGTCTTCTGAAAAGCATCTGTTCATGTCTCCTGCCCGTTTTTTTTTTTTTTTTTTTTTTTTGCCAGGCACTGGGAATTGAACCTGTGTCTCTGGATCCTTCTGCCCATTTTTTACTGGGTTGTTTGTCTTTTTGTTGTTGAGCTGTAGAATCTCTTTATATATTCTGGACATTATCCCCTAATCTGATACGTGGTTTTCAAATGTTGTCTCCCATTATATAGGCTGCCTTTTTACTTACCCAACAAAGTTCTCTGATGCATAAAAGTGTTTAATTTTAAGGAGGTTCCATTTATCTATTTCTTTTTTCATTGCTTGTGATTTGGGTGTAAGGTCTAGGAAACCACCCCCTACCACAAAATACCATAAGATATTTCCCTACATTTTCTTTTATGGTTTTAACTCTAATATTTAGGTCTGTGATCCATTTTGAGTTAATTTTTTAATAGGATGTGAGATATGAATCCTCTTTCAACCTTTTGCTTATGGATATCCAGTTTTCCAAACACCATTTATTGAAGAGGCTGCTTTGTCCAAATTGGGTTGCCTTGAATTCTTTACAAAAGATCAATTTTCTATAGATAAGAGGGTCTATTTCTGAATACTTAATTAGATTCCTTTGATCAATACATCTTTCTTTATGCCAG
This sequence comes from Myrmecophaga tridactyla, assembly GCA_004026745.1. NCBI lineage: Eukaryota > Metazoa > Chordata > Mammalia > Pilosa > Myrmecophagidae > Myrmecophaga > Myrmecophaga tridactyla. The sequence continues at coordinate 7,219 of PVIY010057980.1, forward strand.
TACCATGTTCTTTTGACCATTGTAGCTTCATAATATGCTTTAAAGTGAGGTATTATGAGACCTCTCACTTCATTTTTCTTTCTCAAGGTATTTTAAGTTATTCAAGGCACCCTGTCCTTCCAAATAAATTTGGTTACTGGTTTTTCTATTTCTGCAAAGTAAGTTGCTCAGATTTTAATTGCTATTACATTGAATTGATAAATCAATTAGGTAGAATTGACATCTTAACTATATTTAGTCTTCTGATTAATGAATATGGTTTGACCTTCATTTATTTGTCTTCCATGATTTCTTTTAGCAATTTCTTATAGTTTTCTGTGTATAAGTCTCCTGTATACTTAGATTAATTCCTAAATTTTTTTTTTTGGTTGTTATTGTAAATGGATTTTTTTTCTTGATTTCCTCCTCAGATTGCTCATTACTGGTGTATAGAAACATTACTGATTTGGGGATATTAATCTTGTACCCAGCCACATTGTTGTACCCATTTATTAGCTATAGTAGCTGTGCCGCTGATTTTTGGGGGATTTTGGACATATAATATGATGTCATCTACAAACAGTGAGCATTTTATTTCTTCCTTTCAATTTGGATGCCTTTTTTTTTTCTTTTTCTTGTCTAAATGCTCTGGCTAGAAGTTCCAGCACAATGTTGAATAACAGAGGTGACAATGAGCATCCTTGTCTTGTTCCTGATCTTAGACAGAAAGCTTTCAGTCTTTCCCCTTTGAGGATGATGTTAGCATTGGGTTTTTATATATACCATTTATTATGTTGAGGAAGTTCCCTTCTATTCTTATCTTTTGAGGTATTTTCATCAAGAAAGATTGTTGGATTTTGTCAAATTCTTTTTCTCCCTCAATCAAGATGATCACATGGTTTTTATGCTTTGATTTATTGATGTAGTTTCTCACTTTAATTGATTTCCTTATGTTGAATCAGCCTTGCATAACTGGAATAAATCCCACTTGGTCATGGTGTATAATTCTTTTAATGTGTTGCTGGATTCTATCTGCAAGAATTTTTTGAGAATTTTTGCATCTATCTATATTCATTAAAGAGATTGGCCTCTAATGTTCTTTTCTTATAGTATCTTTGTCTGGCATTGTTATTAATGTGATGTTGGCTTCATAGAATGAATTAGGTAGCCTTCCCTCCTCAATTTTTTTGAAGAGTTTGAGCAGGATTGGTATTAATTCTTTCTTGAATGCTTTGTCAAATTCACATGTGAAGCCACCTAGACCTGGATTTTTCTTTTTTGGGAGCTTCATCAATTTCTTTAATTGTGATTGGTTTGTTGAAGTCACCTATTCTTCTGGAGACAGTGTTGGTTGTTCATGCTTTCTAGGAAGTTGTCCATTGCATCTATGTTGTCTAGTTTATCAATATATAGTTGCTCATAGTGTCCTCTGTTTACTGCCTTTATTTCTGCAGTGTGAGTGGTTATGTCCCCGCTTCTATTTCTGATTTTATTTATTTGTATCCTCTCTTTTTTTAATCACCTAAGGGTCCATTGATTTTATTGATTTTCTACAAGAACCAAACTACTTTTTTTTTCTTGATTGTTTTCATATTCTCAATTTCATTTAGTTCTGCTCTAATCTTCATTATTTCTTTCCTTCTATTTGCATTGGGGTTAGTTTGCTGTTCTTTCTTTAGTTCTTCCAGGTGAAAAGTTAATTCCTTGATTTTTGCTCTTTTTTCTTTTTTTAATATAGGCATTTAAGGCAATAAATTTCTCTCTCAGCACTGCTGCATCCCATACATTTTATATGTTGTGTTTTCATTTTCACTTACCTTGAGATGTTTACTGATTTCTCTTGTAATTTCTTCCTTTACTTGCTGGTTGTTTAAGAGTATGTTGTTTAACCTCTATATATTTGTGAATTTTCTGGCCCTCTGCTTATTATTAATTTCCAACTTAATTTCATTATGAGCTGAGAAAATATTTTATATAATTTCAATCTTTTAAAATTTACTGAGAATTGCTTCATGACCCAGGATATGGTCCACCCTTGAGAATGATCCATGAGCTCTTGAGAAAAATGTGTGTCCTACTCTTGTGTCATGTAATCTTTTGTAAATATCTAAGCCTAGCTCATTTATCACATTATTCAAAATTTCTGTTTCCTTATTGATCCTCTGGCTAGATGTTCTATCCATTGATGAAAGCGGGAAATTGAAGTCTCTGACTATTGCCAGTCTCTACTGGCAGTAGTGTGTACTATTTCCTTCAGTATTGTCAGTGTTTGTCTCATGTATTTTGGAGCACTCTGGCTCAGTACATAAATATTTATTATTTCTATGTCTTCTTGATGAATTGTTCCTTTTATTAATACATAGTGTCCTTCTATGTCTCTTTTAATTGCTTTGCATTTGAAGTCTAATTTGTCAGCTATTAGTATAGGAACCCCTGTTCTTTTCTGGCTGTTTGTGTGAAATATCTTTTTCCAACTTTTCATTTTCAACCTATTTTTGTCCTTGGGTCTAAAGTGAGTCTCCTGTAGACAGCATATAGACATGTCTTGTGTTTTAATGCATTCTGCAAGTCTATGTCTTTTGATTGGGGAGTTTGATCCATTAAAATTCAATGTCATTACTGTAAAGTTAGTACTTTCTTCTACTATTTTGTCTTTTTTATTTTATATGCTATATATATATATTTTTTCTTTTTACCTTTACTGATAGTCTTCATTTCTACACTCTTCTCCAAGCCTCTCTCCTGGTTTTTCCTATCTGCCTGTAGTGTTCCCTTTAGTATTTCTCATACAGTCAGTCTGTTTTAGTTGCAAATTCTCTTAGTGACTGTTTGTCTAAAAATATTTTAATCTCCCCCTTGTTTCTGAAGGACATTTTTTGCTGGGTATAGAATTCCTGGTTGGCAGTATTTCTATTTCAGAATTTTAAATATATCTGTGCTGGTTTGAAAGGATTTATTACCCTAGAAAAGCCATGTTTTAACCCTAATCAATCTTATGGGAGCAACCATTTCTTCTAATTCCTATTCAGTTATAGAGGTTGAAAACTTGATTAGGTTATCTCCAAAGAAATGTGGGTATTAACTTTTGAATAGAGGGAGATGTAACTCCACCCATTCCAGATGTGCCTCAATTAGGTTACTGAAATCCTTTAAAAGAAGAAGCATTTTGGAGACAGAGGGAGTTACAGAATGACTATAGAGCCACAAGAACGATGGGAGATCCATGAGAACAATTACAGCAGCAGAGCCATGAGAACTACAGAGTCCACCAGCCAGTGAGCTTTGAAGATGAAGAAGGAAAACACCTCCTGGGGAGCCTCATGAAACAAGAAGCCTGGAGAGATAGCTGGAAGATGTCGCCATTTTTGCCATGTACCTTTCCAGGTGAGAAAGAAACCCTGAACTTCATTGACCTTTCTTGAGTGAAGGTAACCTCTTGTTGGTGTCTTAATTTGGCCATTCTTATAGATTTGCTCCAATTGGGACATTTTCATGGCCTTAGAACTGTAAACTAGCAACTTAACAAATTCCCCTTTTTAAAGCCATTATGTTTCTTCTGTATCCCCTTCCTGCAACAAGGAAACTAGGACACTATCATACCAATGCCTTCTCATTCCATGGTTTCTGCTGAGAAATCCACACATATCTTATTGAGCTTCTCTTATATGTGATGGATCGCTTTCAAAATTCTCTCTTTATCTTTGATATTTGAAAATCAGATTACTAAATGTCTTGGAGTAGATCTATTTGGATCTCTTCTGTTTGGCATATGCACTTCTTGGATCTATAATTTAATGTTTTTCATAAGAGATGGGAAATTTTCAGTGATCATTTCTTCCAGTAGTCTTTCTGCTCCTTTTCCCTTCTCATCTCCTTCTGGAACACCCATAAAATGCATATTTGTGTGTTTCATATTGTCATTCAATTCCCTGAGACCCTGCTCATAGTTTTCCATTATCTTCTGTTGTGTGTCAAATTTCAGATATTTTGTCCTCTAGTTCATGGATCCCTTCTTCTGTCTCTTCAAATCTATTGTTGTAAGTCTCCATTGTTTTTTTTCTTATCTCTTCTATTGTGCCTTTCATTCATTCCCATAAGTACTACAATTTGTTTTTTCAAACTTTTGAGTTCTTCTTTATGATCACCCAATGTATTATTTATATCCTCTCTCAATTTATCTGATTTTTGATGAGATTTTGCATGCTTATCTACACATTCTGAATTTGTTGTCCCAACTCTTATGTCTCATTTAAACTCTTGGTTTGTTCTTTTGACTGGGCCATATCTTTGATTTTCCTAGTATGACCCAATATTTGTTGCCAGCTTCTAGGCATTTGATTTCCTTAATTGGTTTATTTTGGAGGTTGTTTTCACTCTTTTACCTAGGGTTTTCTCATTGGGTAGTTCTGTTCTCTATCCGTTCTTTGACATTCAGTTCAACTTATTCTAGACCTCTAACATAGGTTCTATTTAACTGATCAGATTTTTTCAGTTCTTGATTTTCTGTTTCTTGCCCTGCATATATGGAACTTCTTTTTTGAAGAAAGTCTCCTCAGATTTGATTGGCCTCAGTCAGATTTTCCCTGACCAGACAGACCTACACAGGAGGAGAGAGTAGTCAGTATCAAGTTTCCCTGAGGGTGAGGCCCAGAAGGTTGTCAGACTTTCCTATGAAACCTCTAGACTCCGTGCTGTTCCTATCCTGCCCAGCATGTGGCACTTACCCAGTTTCCCACCAGCATTCAGTGATGCGGTATTTGCAATTACAGCAGCCTCTCCCTGCCAGTGGTGTGGTTGAGACTCAGGCTGAGGTAGTAGGTGGCTTTGGTTATTTCTGCTTTCCTCCAGAAGGAAAGGCCTGAATTCCCTGAAGGAGGGCCACTACTTGAGCTGCGCCCCGCCCCCCCCTTTACTGGGGAAGATTCACCTTTTAGAGAATTGTCCCATCCACCTATTTCCTTTGTCTCTCAGGCATGCCTTAATTCTGCCCTAACCTGGGGCAGTACTGGAGCCCAAGAGTGCTGGTAGTTCTATCTAATGAGCTGCTAAAAAGTTAAAAAAAAAAAAAAAAAAGAAACTTTTTGAGCCAGACCCCTGCTCCCCATGTTTGCCAGCCAAGAGCTGTAGTAGATACATGGCTTTATGTGTCCCCAGGCACTATGTGCCCCCTTTCCTGGGGTCCAGCCTTTTTCCAGTATTTTGTGCTGTCCAACTCAAAAAGCCTCAGGGTTTTTTGTCTTTTTTTTTTTTTTCATCAGCCTCCCCCCCCCCTCTGCTGGGGAAAAATTTCCTGGTTCCTTTAGTGCTTACCTCAAGTATATCTGTGCTCAGGGCCTGTTTTCAGCAGTCAGAATTTGTTAATTCATTCTGCAATTGGAGTTTGGTTGAGCTAACTCCTTGCTACTAGTAAAGGCTGTTTCATTTCTCTTCAGGGAACCAGCCTGCCATACCTATAGGG
>PVIY010057981.1:0-12627 GCA_004026745.1 Myrmecophaga tridactyla
CTCAGGAAATCTCAAATGGCTGGTTTTGAGGGCTCAGTGCTTGTTTTCCTAATAGGTACATAATAAATACGCTCAGGAAATCTCAAATGGCTGGTTTTGAGGGCTCAGTGCTTGTTTTCCTAATAGGTACATAATAAATACGCTCAGGAAATTCTTGACTTGGAAAACTTAGAACCCTGAGTTGTGAGAGGGTTGCTTTTTAGTCATCGCATCGTGGGGATGGTCCTGGGTGAGCAGGAATGGGTTTCCCGTTACAGGAGTGTGTGGCATTCAGGGATGTGGCCGTGTTCTTCAGCCAGGAGGAGTGGCTGCACCTGGACCCTGCCCAGAGAGCCTTGTACCGGGAGGTGATGTTGGAAAACTACAGCAACCTGGTGTCACTGGGTAAGGAGCTTTCCTTGTCTAGGATCTGCCGTGGGAACTTCTTAGTGCCCTCTTCAAGGAGGACATGAAGGGCTTGGCCAGGTTCAACCTGAAGGTGGGCTTAGAGTAGTGGCAGCTGTTTCTTGTTGCTGCTGGGAAAGCTCTTGGCTTGGTCGGGTTAGTGGTGGGCATCTTTATTGTGCTTTTCTTGTGTACTGTCCCCTTAGCTTTGTCCTTCTGGGCCCCACAGAGGGCCTCAGAGCCCTAATTGTCCTCCTGAGACCACCATCCTCTGTAGGCCAATTTTAAGCCCCACTTCAGAACAAACCTCTCTGCTACCTTGGACTGTCCGTCTGTCCTGGAGACTTGGGCTAGATCTGAGTCCCAGGATGGCCACTCATGTTTGTCATTTGTATTCAATTTCTTTTTCTTGTTCATGAACAGGAATTCCATTTTCCAAACCAAAGGTTATCTCTCAGTTACAGCAGGGGGCAAATCCCTGGATGGTGGAAAAAGTTCCTCAAGGCACTTGTCTAGGTGAGTAACAGAGTAATTGGGAAAGGTGCCATCGGTGAGGAGGCTGTGCTCAGGAGGCATTGCCAGGAGTGCCCTTGATGTGCTGGGTCCGGGTTGGAATGCTGGGAAGGGAATATCCTGTCTTTCCACCTTAATAGTTACTTGATCCAAAATATTCAGAGAGAGAGTTATGTTCTGCTAATAAGGTAAAACTTATGTCAAATTACCCTTGTAATTAGGATGCAGAATGTGTAATACAATATATGCTATATAAATGTTATAGTATATCTTCTACTTTTTTCTATTTTACTGAATTGATCACTTTCTTAAATTGTATTGCTTTCATGGTTTGAACATACTTTTTAATTTTAAAAAATTTATTTTGAAATACTTTCAAACTTACAGGACAGTTACAAAAATAACGCAGACCCCATATAGAGAACTCCAACATACCCTAGGTACCTAGAGTCACCAATTTTAAATTTTGGCACATTTACTGAATCATTCTGCCTGTCCATCATTCTGTCAACCCATCTATCTGTCTGTCTATCAATCCATTTTCTTAACCCATAAGTGTAGGTTGAATATCGTATGCTCCTTGAACACTTAATACTGTCATATACATTTCCTAAGAACAAAGATATTCGCTTATGTAACCACCATAGGTGCAGTTAATCAAGTTCAAGAAATTTAACATTGATACAAAGCCAGATGTCCCGATAATATCCCTTTCAGCCTTTTTTTCCTCCCTTGCCACATCCCATCTAGGATCGTGTATTACATTTAATTCTTGTTGTCTCTTTAGTTCTTTCTTTTGTATATATGGCAACATGTATACAATATAAAGTTTCCATCTCAACCACCCCCCAGCATCCCATTCAGTGGGATTAGTCACATAATGTTGTGGTACCATCACCACTTTCCATTACTAAAGCTTTCCCATCTCCCCAAAAAGAAATTTACTCCTCATTCCTCCTCTCCTCTGCCCCTGGCATCTTGAACTCTTAATTTTTGTCCTTATGAGTTTGCATATTCTTCAGTATTTTCCCTGTAGTTACCATGGAGTTTAAATTTAACACCCTAAGTCTGAAACAAGCTTGTTTGCTTTAATACCAACTTTAGTACAGTAATATACACCAACTGTATTCCTATAATTTTCTGTTCTCCAGCCTTTATGTAGTTCTTGTCACAAATTATATATTTATACATTGGTTCCAAAACTTGATATTTCATTACATTTTATGTATTTGCCTTGTAGGTCTTAGAAAAGTAAAAAAGTAGAGTTACAAAGCAAAAATATGATTGTCCTGGCACTTATATTTTCCCATGTTGTTTCTCTTACCGTATATCTTTATTTCTTCATATAGCTTTGATGTATTGTTCTTTTCTTTCAACCTGCAGAAAGATAAAAGGATCAAAAAGTCCAGAAAGCAAAGGCATAAGTATTATGATTGAAAAACAGATAAACAGTGTGATTTTACCATCCACAAGAAATGCAACTTTATTATAATCAGTGAAATTCAAGTTATATCAGGGGGATTCCATTTTTCCCTTACTAAATTACCAAAAATTTAAAAATACATATCCAGTGTTTTGCTCCTGCTCTAAGTAATAAGCAGTATTCCTATTGGGATTTTGATTGGTATAGTCCTGCTGGAGGACAGTCTGGCTTGCTTTATTAATATCAATTCCAGGCTTAGAAATTTATTTTAGTAAAATAATTCCGTAATTGTGCAAAGTTACAAAGATGATGTAAAAGAATGTTACTTTAGCATGAGATCCTTTGGGGGAAAAGAAAACTAAATGACTCTAAAGGGATTTATTAAATTATGATAGGCTCATGCATTAGAATATTATATAGCCATAAAAAATGATGTCATCCTATGTTTATTGACATGGAGAGAAGTGGCAGCAAAAAGTTTATTTATATACAAAAAGTAAAAGTTTATTTATATACAAAAAGTAAAAGTTTATTTATATACAAAAGAATTCTGGCAGGCTGAATTCCAAATATAACAGTGACTATATTTACGTGAAGTTTTTGTAGGTGGTCTATATTTTCATTTTATAGTTTTCTGTTTTCTTAACAATGACTATATTTTCCTTTTTTTGGTTAAGCAGTAAAAGCTCTTTCATAAAACACGTTGTTCCTTTTGAATCAGTGATTCCATTTTTTGCAGTGTATCCTAAGTAGTTAAAAATGTGGAGAAAAAGTTATTCTCAAGAATGTATTCTTGGGTGGCTGCCGTGGCTCAGCAGACAGAGCTCCGACCTGCCGTGCTGGAGGTCTGGAGTTCGATCCCTGGTGCCTCCTGCCCATATGCAAATTAAAAAAAAAAAAAAGAATGTATTCTTCTCCTAGGTGTTCCCCCATGTCATTATATGGCACCAGTTCCCATCCAGCTACCCCTGCCAAAAGCCAGGAAGTCCTCTCTTTCCCTTACTTTTTATGTCCAGTCATTAAAGATACCTGTGAACTCTACCACCAAAATGTGCTCGCCTCTTTCCATTTACACCAATTCTATGCCAGTCCAAACTGCCTGCCATCATAACCATTTGGGAAGACTGTGGCATCCTGCCGTATTGGTTGCTCTGCATCTGTCCTTTTCCTTTCCACCCCTACCTCCAATTACAGTCTATCTGTCACAGCAACCAGAATGGCTCTTTTTAAACATAAACCATATCATGTCATGTCTTTATTAATCTACAGTGATGCTCAGAATAAATTCCAAGCTCCTTCCCATGGCTTATAATATCCTGTGTGATATACCCCTGCCCACCTCTTTTCCTCCACATCTAGTAACATTCTTCTCTTGTTGACTCGGCTCACACAACCCTATACTTCTTTATGTTCGTGGAACACAGGAATCCTCTTCTATCTTAGGGCCTTTGTGTTAGCTGTTCGTAGTGTCTGGAATAATCTTTATTCTCACATTTTTACATGGCTAGGTCATGTTATGTAGATTTCATCTTTAATGTCATTTCCTCATTACCCAGTTTAAAATATCTGTGTGTTCAGTTATAGCACATATCATTTTGTTTTTGGTTGTTTTCTTAACAGTACTCATTGCTCCCTCAACTAGATTGCAAGCCTCCTGAAAATAGAATCCTTGTCTGGCTTGTTCCCTGTAATCTCCTGAGTCTTGGCCTTTGCATTCCACATGGTGGCACTCAGTAAATAATGCTTGATTGAGTGAGTTAATGTCCATCACAGCATTATTTGTAATTCTCAGTTATATGAGTTCCCAAGCAACACTGCCTGAGACCCTGTGTTTCACAGTGCTTTTTAGGGCAATGGCTCATTCATTTTTTATTTATAGCCACTCTGCAATTTTCCCTTGGGATTTACCTTTTGTGTGCTGGTGGCTAACCTGGGAGATAAAGCTGAGTAATAAGACAAACTGCTGCAGTCAGAAATACCATATATCCCGATGAATGCTTTGTTGCAAGATCAAGCTTATTTCTTCCTCTTATTGGAATACCTCTAAGTTTCTCAGTCATGCAATAGTTTGCATACTCAAAATGCAATAGTTTCTTTGGATTCTTACCACCCATGTATGTCCTCCATCCTGCTTCCTTCTCTTACCCTCTGTTTTCTCATCCTTTCCTCTAATTTTGAGGCCATATTTATTAGGTGTCTTAATGTACTTTGATGTCACTTTTCTTTATTCCCAGTATAAGGGAGAATTATATGTTTTGTTTATTTTAGGACAGGAGAGCTTGCTTGAAACCACAGTTTCTAAAGAAGAAAATCATGAAGGGATAAAGGAAAAACACATAGATGATGGTCCTTTTCACTTCAGGTTGGGAAAAACCTACATATATGAGGGCAGGTTAGAGAAGCAACAAAGCAAAAAGAACAAACCCTTCAGGAATGTCTTATTCACCATCAAAAAACCATATTTGAAGGAGAAGAGCTTTAAAGGTATCGAATTTGGGAAAAATCTGGGTCTAAAATCATCACTTATTAGAAAACCTAGAGTTGTTGCCAGAGGAAGGAAACCTTATTTACAGCAGTATTCAATTCTGCTTAAACAGCTGGGAATCAGTGCTGCACGTAAATGCTACAAATGTAATGTTTGTGGGAAAATCTTCCTCCACAGTTCTTCTCTGAGTAAACATCAGAGAATCCATACTGGAGAGAAGCTCTATAAATGTAAGGAATGCCGAAAAGCTTTCAGCCAAAGCTCATCCCTAACTCAGCATTTGAGAGTTCATACTGGAGAGAAACCGTATATATGTAGGGAATGTGGGAAAGCCTTCAGTTTCAGCACATCTCTTATTGGACATGAGAGGATGCATACTGGAGAGAGGCCCTATAAATGCAGTGTGTGTGGGAAGACGTTTAAAGGTAGTTCATCCCTTAATAATCACCAGAGGATTCATACTGGAGAAAAGCCCTATAAGTGTAATGAATGTGGGAGAGCCTTTAGTCAGTGCTCCTCTCTCATTCAGCATCATAGGATTCATACTGGAGAGAAACCCTATGAGTGCAGTCAATGTGGAAAAGCCTTCACTTCAATATCACGGCTAAGTAGACATCACAGAATTCATACTGGAGAGAAACCCTTTAGTTGTAATGACTGTGGAAAAGTATTTAGTTACCACTCAGCCCTCATTATACATCAGAGAATACACACTGGGGAGAAACCTTATGTGTGTAAAGAATGTGGGAAAGCCTTTAGCCAAAGTTCAGCTCTTATACAGCATCAAAGAATTCACACTGGAGAGAAACCCTACAAATGTAATGAATGTGGGAAAGCTTTCTCCTGGATTTCACGGCTTAATATACATCACAGAATTCATACTGGAGAGAAACCATATAACTGTAAAGAATGTGGAAAAGCCTTCAGTTCTCACTCAGCAGTTAATACACATCGGAAAATTCATAGTGGAGAGAAACCTTATAAATGTAACGACTGTGAAAAGGCCTTCAACCAAAGCTCAGCTCTAATTCAGCACCAGAGAATTCACACTGGAGAGAAACCATTCAACTGTAAAGTATGTGGGAAAGCTTTCAGACAAAGTTCATCTCTTATGACGCATATGAGGATTCATACAGGAGAAAAGCCTTATAAATGTAAAGAATGTGGGAAAGCTTTTAGTCAGAGCTCATCCCTTACTAATCATCAGAGGACTCATACTGGAGAGACACTCTATAAATAGAATGCATGTGGAAAACCTTTCAACTGAAATTCATTCCATATTGAGTATCAATTCCTCCTGGCAAGAAAGTGATGAAGTGTAATCAGTAGTGGGGAAAACATCAAAATTTGACCTCTTCAAACAACAGAGACTCACTCAATGATACAAGGTAGCCTTGGGAATATTTGGAAGTTTCTATAACAATTTTTAATATATATCCTAAGGGCAAATTGACATATTCTTTACCAACTGTAATACTGAAAATTTGTTAGATCAGAGGGAGAGTATTAATTTGTTTTCTGTCCAATGATACATAATAACCACCAGCTTATATAAGCATCATTGGGAAGCATGCTAATTTATTGAAAACTACAGCCATAAAATCTGGACTTCAGATATTGCAATCTATTTTTGTAAAGTTCAATTTAAGTGTTTTGTAAACCAGTTGTACTTAAGAGACTGGAGAGGAAACTGTATGCAAGTGACCTGTAGCTACCTCACTATCATTGATTTTTTTTTCATTGTCAAAAGCATATTCTGTACTTGGTTGTTAAAATGTTTGTATCGTTTCTTCTCTGCTCTCTAAGCCATTCATTGGAAACGAAAGTCATTCTATGTTGTGTGTATCAGTAGTTCATTTACTTGCTGATTACTGAGTATTGTTCTGTGGTATAGGTGTATCTCAGTTTGTTTAGTTATTCATCCACTGAAGGATGTTTTTTCCAGTTTTTTAGCTATTATGAATAAAGCTGCTATAGCTATTCATGTTCAGGTTTTTGTGTCAGCAATAACTTTTCATTTTTCTGAAATATATGCCCAGAAGTGTTATTGCTGGGTAATATAGTAGTCACATGTTTATACTTTTAAAAACTGTCAAGGTATGAGTGAGGTAGTTTCCCCACATTCTTTTCAGCATTTGGAGTTGGAGTTAAGACTGTTTTTCACTTTAGCCATTCAATCAGTGAATAGTCATACTATTTTAAATTGCATATGCCTAAAGGCAAATGATAAGAATGTTTTCATGTGCTTATTTGCCATCTGTATGGTCTGGTGAAAGGTTTCTTCAAATTTTTCATCTTATTTTCTAATTAGATACTCAGGTTTTTTGAGGCTGTTAATTTATTTTAAGGCTTTTGCCAATACTGGATAATTTTTATTGTTCTCTCTTCCAGTTCACATTCATTGATTTTTTTTTTTAGTTACTATTTTTTCAGTTATAAAATTTCTGTTTGTTTTTTGTATTTTCTGTTTCTTTGCTGAGCCACTTTTTAATTTATTTCTAGTATGTTTATAGTTGCTCACTGAAACATTTTTACAATGGCTGCTTTGAAACTTTGTCAGATAATTTTCTGATATCTTGGAATTTGTGCCTACTGATTTTTTTCTTTATTCAGTTTTTCTTTCATTTAGAATGCCTAAGCAGGATATTCCTGTTTCTTTGTATCGCAAGCTATTTTTCTGTTGAAATCTGGACATTTGGGGTATTACGTTCTGGAACTCTAGATCTTATTTAAACCTTCTTTAGCTGGCCTTTTCTGTCACTGCTCCAGCAGTGTTGGGGGCAATGGGGGGAATACGTTGTCACTCCCATATAGGGACAGAAGTTCAAGTTCCCCCTGTCTGAGGGTAGGGTGTTCCTCATTAGTCCCGATGGGAGAGGTCCCAGGAATCCCAGTTTTCTACTAGGCCTGTGCGGACAAAGCCTTGGTTTGGAGGGGTGAGAATATCACTGCTCGCCTTGTGGTCTGCATGGACACCACTGGATGGTGGGATGGACGGACGTGAAAGTCTTGACTCCCCCTAGCAGAGGAGTGGAGGTGGAAGTCCACGCTGGTCTCCACTGACGTGCTTCAGGGGTGTGGTTTAATTGGCCCTCTAATAGTGATGCAAGTCTTGGCTGCCTACTCAGCTTCTTGTGTCACCACCTGGTAGGGAGGGGCAGGATTTTTTGGGTGCCTCATCACAGCTTCACAAAGGTGGAAGGCTGGCTCCCCCCTTGGCTTTATGCTGCCAAGGGTGTCACTGGCCACAGTTTCAAACTTCTGTAGTGTTTGGTTACAGTAGAGCAGTTACTTTCTAAAAGGTTTCTCAAAAAAAAACAAAAACAAAAACAAAAATCAAAAAAAATAAATAAAAGGTTTCTCTTCCTAGCCTGCCCTGTTCCTAGTCCATTGGCTAAAGAGTACAGGCTTTGGTTGTTGCATGTTTCTTTGTTTGCATTTGTATTCTTGTCTGCTTTTGTTGGCATTTCTGTGTTGCCACCTTTTTCAGTATCCAGCCTGAGATATCTGAGGGAACTCAACTGCCATTGTCATTCTTTGGGTCCTTAGGTACCCAGCTTGTTTCCTTTCTCTCCACCTTTCTTTTGTTTGTTTTATATGTAATATCCCCCAGATTTTTATTTGTACTTAGTGGGAAGAATAGGGAAAAGTACATCTAGTCCATCTCCTACAAATTGAAGTCTCCACTTGTACTTTTTGACTCCTCAGGTAAACTAATTAAACAGGACTGGTTGAGCCATTCTTCACTTCTTTTCCTTTGATGAACAGGTAAGTGCGTTATCTTTTCATTTGGCCTCTCCATGTCCAAGTGATGAAGAAAAGGTTAGGAAGTCCAGTGTTGTGCTCATAGCTAAGCCATTTCTGTGTGCAGGCTGTACCATTGGAGTCTCCTGGGGCAGAAGAGTGACTTGCAACCTCAGCTTCACTGCTAATACCTTAACATGGGGCAGGGGAATGCATAAACATGAGAACAGCATATAGTTTGGAAAATTTTAGATTTTTGTTCATTTAGGCATTTGACGTGTGCAGGATGAAGCACATCTAGTACTGAGAGCTTACCTCGGTCAGGTATGTATGAGAAAGAGAAGAGAAAAGGGCCCCCAGAATATAAAATAATTTTTGTTCTCAGCAGAAACCGCAAGCCAGATGTTTGAATTGCAAAAACATTTCCATCCTTTCTTCTCTAATCATAGAGTATGAATTACACTGAATTACAGAGTTTGACTTCTAGTGTATAAATGTTTTAGCCTTTGGGATGTTAATACTGGGAGTTGCTGAGTGATCCTGGTTCATCTCACTGTCTCCCTAACCTTCTACCCCCAATGACTGTGTTTTAGAGTAACATCAAGAAAGAAAAAACTGAGGGCGGCTGCCGTGGCTCAGCAGGCAGAGCTCCGACCTGCCGTGCTGGAGGTCTGGAGTTCGATCCCTGGTGCCTCCTGCCCATATGCAAATTTAAAAAAAAAAAAAAAGAAAGAAAGAAAAAACTGAGGGTCTAACTTCAGATTGAGAGGTTTTGTTTAGGTAGATTATTAAAATACTGATTAACTTCAGATTTTTTTATACATTTTTTTCTATTTATTTTGTATTATCAAACCAAAACAACATACGAACATTAACATTCTTAACATATAAACATTCTGTGTATGGTGTACAATCAGTGGCTCACAATATCATTACATAATAGTATATTCATCACCTTGATCATTTTTTAGAACATTTGTATCACTCCAGAAAAAGAAATAAAAAAGAAAAAACTCACACATACATATACCCCTTAACCCTCCCTCTCATTGACCACTAGTATTTCCATCTACTCAATAGACTTTAACCTTTACCCCCGTTTTTTTTCTATACCCCTTACCACTGCCTTTTATTGTTCACTAGTATTTCAATCTACTCAACTTATTTTGACATTTGTTCCCCCTATTATTTACTTATTTTTAATCCATATTTTTTACTCATCTGTCAATATTGTAGATAAAAGGAGCATCAGACACAAGGTTTTCACAATCACATAGTGACATTGTGAAAGCTTTATCATTCTGCATTCATCTTCAAGAAACATGGCTACTGGGCGCAGCCGCAGTTTCCGGCACTTCCCTCTAGCCTCTCTTAATACACCTTAAACTAAAAAGGGGATATCTATAAAATGTGTAAGAATAACCTCCAGGATAACCTCTCAACTGTGAAATCTCTCAGCCACTGACACTTTATTTTGTCTCATTTCTCGCTTCCCCCTTTCAGTCGAGAAGATTTTCTCAGTCCCTTTATGCTGAGTCCCAGCTCATTCTAAAACTTCTGTCCCACGTTGCCAAGGATAATTACACCCCTGGGAGTCATGTCCCACGAAGAGAGAGGGGAATGGCAGTGAGTTTGCTTGCCATGTTGGCCAGAGATAGGCCATATCTGAGCAACAAAAGAGGTTCTCTTGGGGGTGACTCTTAGGCCTAATTTTAAGTAGCCTTTGTCTATCCTTTGCAGGGTAAGTTTCATATGAACAAATCCCGGGATTGAGGGCACAGCCTATTGATTTGGTTATCCCATCACTGCTTGCAAGAATATCAGGAATTCTCCAAATGGGGAAGTTGAATTTTTCCCCTTTCTCACCATTCCCCCAAGGGGACTTTGCAAATACTTTTTTTTTATTCACTGTTCAAATCACTCTGGGATTTATCGGGACATCACTCTGGACAAACCTAACAAAATCTCATGCCCTGCCCAAGGTTCCATGTACTTACAGTGTTCAACTAAACTGTCCATATAAGTTATATTAGGAAATGCACTAGTCAAAATGTAAATTTTGTAACAAACATTTTTTTCTTTAGTCCCACTAAATATGTTAAAGATGTTAACATATTTAAGTTAAAGTTCTAAAATACGAATTGCCATCTATTTTGAACACCCTACAATATTGACGTTCCTTTGTTCTTCCTTATGTAAAAACATTTTTAAATTTGTACATTTTGTCACTATCATTGTACAGTCTAGGTATTCCTAGATTATACCATCTCAGTCTTTATCATCTACCTTTCCTTCTGGTTCATTTGGGCTCCCAGCCTTCCTCCCTCTATCATTCTCACATTCAGCTTCATTTACTAACATTATTTGCTACAATCAGGTAGTATTGTGCTATCCATTTCCAAATTTTTACAATCAGTCCTGTTGCACAATCTGTATCCCTTCAGCTCCAATTACCCAAAATCTACCCTTGTTTCTATCTCTTGATGGCCTCTGTTCTTAACTAAAATTCCCAAGTTCATTCATTAATGTTAGTTCATATCAGTGAGACCACACAATATTTGTCCTTTTGTTTCTGGCTAATCTCACTTAGCATAATGTCCTCATGGTCCATCCATGTTGTTATATGCTTTATGGCTTTATTCTCTCTTGCAGCTGTGTAATAATCCATCGTATATATACCGCAGCTTGTTTAGCCATTCGACTGTTGATGGACATTTGGGCTGTTTCTATCTCTTGGCTGTTGTAAAGAATGCTGCTGTAAACATTGGTGTGCAAATGTCCGTTTGGGTCTTTGCCTTCATGTCCTCTGAATACCTAGTACTGCCGGATCATATGACAATTCTATACTTAGCTTCCTGAGGAACTGCCAAACTGCCTTCCACAGCAGTTGTAGCATTTTACATTCCCACCAACAGTGGATAAGTGTGCCTCTTTCTCCACATCATCTCCAGCACTTTTCATTTTCTATTTTATTGATAATGGCCATTCTAGTGGGTGTGAGATGATATCTCATTGTGGTTTTGATTTGCCAAGGAAATTGAACATCTTTTCATGTGCCGTTTAGCCATTCATATTTCCTTTTCTGAGCAGTGTTTGTTCATGTCTTTTGCCCATTTTGTAATTGGGTTGTTTGTCTTTTTGTTGTTGAGTTGAACAATCTTTATATATTCTGGATAGTATACCCTGATCTGATATATTGTTTCCAAATAGTGTTTCCTATCTTTTTACTTTCTTGACAAAGTTCTTTGATGCACAAAAGTGTTTAATTTTGAGGCATTCCCATTTATCTATTTCTTTCTTGCAACGCTTGTGCTTTGGGTGTAAGATCTAGGAAACCGCCTCCTATTTTATGATTGATAAGATATTTCCCTATATTTTCTTCTAAAAGTTTTATGGTCTTAGATCTAATGTTTAGGTCTTTGATCCATTTTGAGTTAATTTTTATATAGTGTGTGAGATATGGATCATCTTTCCTTCTTTTGCATCTTTCCTTATCCTTTCCAAGGATATCCAATTCTTGAGGCACCATTTTTTGAAGACATTGTTCTGTCCTAGGTGAGTTGGCTTGACTACCTTATGAAAGATAATTGTCCATAGATGAGAAGGTCTACATCTGAACATTCTATTCGATTCCATTGGTCAGTATATCTATCTTTATGCCAGTACCATGCTGTTTTGACCACTGTAGCTTCATAATATGCCTTAAAGTCAGGTAGTATGAGACCTCTGACTTCATTTTTTCTTTCTCAGGATATTTTTAGCTATTCGGGGTACCCTGCCCTTCCAGATAAATTTGGTTATTAGTTTTTCTATTTCTGAAAAGTAAGTTTTTGGGATTTTAGTTGGTATTGCATTGCATCTATAAATAGATTTAGGTAGAATTGACATCTTAACTATATTTAGTCTTCCAATCCATGAACACGGTATGCCCTTCCATTTATTTAGGTCTTCTGTGATTTCTTTTAGCAATTTCTTATAGTTTTCTTTGTATAGGTCTTTTGTATATTTAGTTAAATTTATTCCTAAATATTTTATTCTTTTGGTTGCAATTGTAAATGGATTTTTTTTTTCTTGATTT
>PVIY010057982.1:0-12647 GCA_004026745.1 Myrmecophaga tridactyla
TTCAGATGACAGAGAAAAAAAAAAAAACATGCATGAGGATGAATACATACCAAATTCAGAGTAATGATTACTTCTGAAGGGGGAGTGGGGATGAAATAAGCAAAAGATAAAGAGGAAACAGCATCAGTTATATCTGTGATGGGTTCCTTCAGTAAAATATAAGAAGCAAATACAGCAAAATGTAATTGTTTAACAAAGCTTAGATTGTGCTTATGCAGATATTTATTTTATTGTTCTGTGTATTTTCAATGTACTTGAAATATTTCATAATTTAAATAAGATCTCTCCAGGTTTTGTTATCTAAAAAGCAAATATGTCACTGAATATTACATTTAGGATGATCACATTCCTGTAAAACAAATAAAGCAAATAAACAGGAGAATATGGATATCTTCATATGTGTTCATAGATTCGTGAGGAATGGGTCTTGCTCACAGACTAGTGACTATGTCTACCTCTAGGGCAGGAAATGAAAATGGGAGGCTGAAGGAGAAGAACGCCCATGTTTTGCTCTGTATTCCACATATCGTCTGAATCCTGGACTCTGAGAATATATTACTAGGGTAATAAAAGTGCCAAAATAAAAAGAAGACATGATGGAGTGGAACCCAGAAGAACAATCAAAGGCAGCACTCAAGGAACTTGGATGAGGCACCCACTATTCAAAAAAGTTAGGATCCTTCTTGAGAAAAATGTCTCATTCCTTCAGCAACAGTGAGTCCTCTTAGGACCACCTCAGAATGCTCAAATTTACGAGGCATTATTAGTGGGAAATAATTACACTGTTTTCCTGAGGCTACACTCTCTCAGCAGGAGGGGGCTGAGACTTATGATGACCGAAAGATTATAATTGTCCATTTATTCTTGAAGGACAGTCGTTTCTCAAGTCAAGGGATATTCGTGAAATGGAATCATCTTGAGTCTTATAGATTAATGTCAAGGCAGAGCTGGCGGGGGATGGCTTTGAGAAGCTATTCCTCTGATCTCCGAAGAGTAGGGAACACGTTCTCATTAATCACAGTGAAATCAGAGCTCAGCAATAAAAGCAGCTGGCTTTCGAATGAGCTATTTTCCAGGAGTCATTTATTTATTTGATGTCATGTCACTGATAAGCTGTGCCAACCACGATTCTTCGTGAGTAAGCCAAGTTGATTCAGACACACTCCACCGCCTCCTGGAACGACTAAGGCCAGAGACTTCAATCTTTGTCAGGGACTCCAAACTATCTAGGCAACTCCATAGCAAGTCTCTGGCGGTAGCAACCAGAGCTAGCAAGGTAAATCATGTTCATCAAGGTACCTGAGGCAAAGGGAGGGAGGTGTGGGATGGTGCAAAGGAGGGGCAACTTCGCAGAATTTTGTCAGAGAATCCTACCAAAGTCAGGAGGATTTGTCCTTCATTGTCTTCTGAAATTCATGTTATTGGAGCATTACATAATAGCAAAAATATTCACCATTTCTTGTGGGCCAGTCATATGGCAGCAGGAGACTGAGTATTATTTGTAGCTACTTCTTTTAGTCCTCACAATTCCACTAGGCAACTGTCACATCAGGTTATGCCCTCTGAACCCGAGGTAGAATTGGGTATCAGAAGGCTGGTGACAGGCTGAGTGGAGAAGAACTCCAATTATGTTACTTAGAACACTATTTATGTGGCACATAGTTTTTATATGTATATATATATATTTATGAGATAAACAAAAGATAAAGAGGAAACAGCATCAATTGTATTTGTAATGGGTGCCTTCAGTAAAATAGACGAAGCAAATCAATTGATTTCTTTGGCAAATCAATTGATTTCTCTGAGCCCCAGATTCCTCTCCTTAAAATTGGGAATAACAATCCATAAGATTGTTGTAAGGGTTGAAACCATGAATGCAGAGGGGTTTTCTTTTAAACTTTAGCTGTCAATTGCTTTAGAAATGAAATGACCATAATGGGTAGATCTAGTATTCCTCCAACATCCAACACACACACACACACCCTACTTTGACTATGCTCAGTTTCGCAGGCATCAAACCATCTTCCTTTTCTCTCAAGAAAAGCATATCTCTTATCTCTTTCCTCAAAGCAGCATCAGTTCTTTTAGAATCTAAAAGAGACTTTGAAGGGTCTACTTTATTGGGGTTTATTTAGACTGCCATTTCCCCAGGATTAGCTAGCATTTGGAGGTTTGCTGTCCAGTGAGAAGACAGACACAATAGTCCTCAGAGGAAAGAGAGTGGGGTGAGAACTTTCTAACCTGACAGTGTTGAGACAATTTCCATGACTTCAATGAGCAGCTGGGGAGTCCAGCTACGGTCCACATTCCAAAATGACCTGCACCAACTTCCTCAGAGGTCAAAGCATAAAACAGAGCAAGAGATGAGGATGATACTCAAGTCCTCAAAGTATAGTAATACAAACAAATACCGCATGGCCCATTTTATGACCTACTTGCAACACCCACCTCCCAGCTCTGACACCAACCAGACATCTTCGTGTATGTGACCACTTTCTTGTGACCCATTCTTGGAGACTTAATAATGTAGTTTACATGTAAAGATGGCAAATCTTTGTCCCACCAACAAAAAATTATAGTCTTATGATTTTCAGTTAATCAAATGAAAAGAATGCATTCCTCTTCTAAAAAAATGCCTTCAATATTATAGGTATCCTAAATTCCCTTTGACCACCACCTACCTTTGATCTTTTCATGCATCTGTATAATATATTATGTATATTAATGTATATAACATACATTATAAAAATTATGTGTCACATAAATAGTGTTACACTCCAGTTATTCTGTAACTAACTCTCCTGCAACAATATCCATATTGGCTTTGATGTCCTGTTTACAACTTTGTTTCTATATAACTTGGTGTGCTGGTTTGAAGATATTATGCACCCCAGAAAAGCCATGTCCTTTAATCCTCATTCAATATTGCTGGGTGGAATCTCTTTGATTGTTTCCATGTAGATATGACTCACCCAATTGTGGGTATTAGCTTTTGATTAGGTGGTTTCCATAGGGATGTGTCTCTACCCATTCAAGGTGGGGTTGCTTACTGGAGCCTTTAAGAGGAAACCGTTTTGGAAAAAGCTTCAGAGCCATGCAAGCCACCAGAACTGGCAGAGCCCTGGGGAAGCTGTTGAAGAGAAAGCTAGCAGATGCTGCCATGTGCCTTTCCAGCTGAGAGAAAAACCCTGAACATCATCGGCCTTCTTGAACCAAGGTATCTTTCCCTGGATCCCTTAGATTGGATATTTTTATAGCCTTGCTTTAATTTGGACATTTTCATGGCCTTAGAACTACAAACTTGCAACTTATTAAATTCCCTTTTAAAAAGCCATTCTGTTTCTGGAATATCCCATCCCAGCAACTTTTGCAAACTAGAACACGTGGTAAGACAGAATGTATCCTACTTATTGTTAATGAGAAAAAGTTGGTAACATTTTCCATTTCCAGTTGAGACTGTAGAGGAACAGAAAGAAATGACTGGGCTGTTTCAGGAGCACCAGGTGTCCTGGTTCACAGCTGAGTAACTCAGCCCACACTTGATCCCTTGTTTATAAGCCACAGTGCCAGGAATAAGGCAAATCTATATAGATGAGAGTAATAATAGATAGCTCTCAGGGATTCAAAACAGAATTACAGATTTTCAGTAGGACAGGCCAGAAAAGATCTCAGATTCAAACCCCGTTTTTCACAGATAAGAAATATGAGACTAAGAAATATTAGAAATTGATCCAACAAGACCTAGCCCAAATTTCCTAACTTTTTCCCAGTGTTGTTGTTGTTGCAGTTTTTCTACTCCCCCAGATCTGTCTTTAGGACTTCAGGAATAACCATGGAAGCAATCCTTAAAACAACAAACCCTTGTAGTGTATCAGCTACAAAAGATGTGGGATTTGATTGGTTCTTTGAGCTGGGATGCTGCAGTAAATGTGGCATTGACATATAATCAATCAACAGAGATGGTGACGGATTGGTTTCAGTCACTTCAAAAGCCCTAAGAGATCAATGTTTGCTCAAGTGGAACAACAACTGGACTTCCACCAGCCGCAAATAAATTAAATGTAATCAAGTGATGCATGTGACACACTCAGCACAGTTCCTGGTACATAAATGCTTCATAACAGTAGGAACATTTATTTGAAGATGCCGTTTTGGCTGGAAACTCTTCTCTGAATTTAAAGAAACTGAGGTCCACTGAGACCTTTTTGCCAGTATTTTAGCCCAAGTTAGCTCTCCAACAGTTGTTTTAGTTTGGTTAGTGGGGTGATAATGATGCTTTATGGTGAGGACAGACCCACTGAGATTGATTCCAATAGAGAAGATCTCATTTTCTTTCATTAGGAAAAGTGTCTTCCCATTGTGGAAGTCAGCACTTTTCCTATCTGGCATCCCTGCTTGGTTATGAGTAGAAATGGTTTCTAATCATTCTCCAGGCCAGCTGTTCTCCAAGTCTCCGGGCAGCTGCAAATGTGCCAGTTGGCAATTAGCTCACGTTAAGAGACTCTTCTCAGGTTTTTTGCATGTGCTATATTAACAAATTTATCCATTTGATTTTTGCCAAGGTCTTCTTTCTAAATGAAAAGTAAACATGTCATTGTCCTTGGATAAGAGCCTCTTTGACCTTCTTTCTCTGAAGCTTATGAAAAGCAGATGCTAGGTGGTTATAATTTGGGTCAAGAAAAACCTATCTGCATTCTAATCATAGATGCAGAAACCAGATGTTGACTAGAGTATCCTGGCCCTTTGAGATCTAGATAAAATCAGCCCCTGTTCCAGACCTGGTGCAACTGAAACATTTACCCTCCTTCCAAAATTTCCTGCAAATTCCTGGGCAGTCTCATTCTCATAATCACCTCTGCAACTAGGATCCTGTTTCTGATATGCTTGCTAATCTCTGCTCAGCTATGAATTTTCCCAAATGCCAAACTTAGCCTTATCAGCAATTTTCAGTCCAATAAATCAATCAAATATATTGCCAAAGCATGTGTGATTGTCATATTCTAAACATAAGATTATGTCTGGGGTCAGGGGAGTGCAAAGGAGGGTATCACATCACAATTTTTATGTATCCCTGTTCCTAATAAACTTTTCAGTCACCTCTTCTTGGAGAATTTCTACTGACTATTCCGTTCCTTGAGCCAGACCATTCTCTGGCTTCTCTTTTCTTGTCCAACCTCCTGTCTCTTCATCTCCCCTTCCTGGAACTACAAATTCCTCTCCCTCTTTTAGGCAAAACCATTCAACTTTCCCCAAATAAGACAACAAAACTTTGTCCCACCTTACCTTATTCAACCAAACCCAACGAACCCTTTGAGCAGAGCCATCCAACAGGCCCCACCCTCCTTAGAGAGTGATTGTCATAGCTAAGGGGAGTTTGTTCATTTTGTTACAGATAATCAAACTCTTGGTTTTCCAATGCTTTGTTTCTAACGGGAACAGAAAGCCACACTGATTATATTGAGTTTATTGTGAGGTGAGGGGTGACCCCTAGAGTTCTGAGGGCCACAGATATGGCCATTTGCAGCTGCCTTGAGCGGGATCAAAGAGCAAACTGGTTGAGATTGTAAGAATTGACAAGTGTGTGGAGAAATATTCAAGGCAGAGGATAGAATGTATTTAACTGTGAAATTATGAAGGAAAAGGAATGCAAGAAAAGATGAAGAGACAAGAGGGGAAGAAAACAGAAGGGCAAAGGGGGTTTGGAAGGAGAAGGGCAGAGCTTTGAATAGGGGAAGAGGAAGGGAATATGTGAAAGAATGGAGAGCTGAGGCAATGGGAGAATGGAGGAGGGGAACAACAAACCCTGCCCTGCCCACATTTTCTCCTGGATCCTCTGTCGTTTTGACTCATCACCCAGCCTACAGGTAAATGGCAGTGTGCTCTAGAGGAATAGAGTGTGGCTGCGGGCTGGTCATTTCATCTCTCTGATATGTTTGGTTGTTCTCTAAATGATAATACTTAAACTCAATGAAAAGGTCCCTTCCAGATATGACATTCAATGACTCTATGGAATAGGATACTTCTTCACTTTCCTATGCCTGTATACATGTCTTGCTCACTCCTCTGTTTTCTTCTCTCCTTCCCTCCTTCTTGATCTGGACGGAAGAGAGCCAGACACCAGGAAGCTCACAGTAGATCAAGTATCCACCACAGTGCTATGCCATCTGAGGCATCCCTAACATCCCCAGAAGGAGGTGTACTGTTCAAATGCATCTTGTAAACCATGATTCTAGTCATTTTGAATATCATCTGAAATCAGGTTATGTCAACATGCATAAACTGGCTTCACTGTTTTACCACTCAGATTGATGAAAAAGGCCAAAATGCTGACTACACTTACATGCCTGTTCAACACTCATCAAGGGCCAGAGTATGCAGGCCTGTGCTATATCCAGTGGGGATTCCAGAACCAAAAGAATGTGGACTGAGAACCAGGAGCACCCAACCAAGGAAATACAGAGCTGCTAAGTGGGACACCCGACAGGAGGAATGCAAAGAAGGCAGCACAGCAACCTCTGCTGCTCTTGTCAAGATTCCTACCTTCTTAAAGCCCTATTTCTGAAACCTTTCAGGAGGAAAACTATAAGAGAA
This sequence comes from Myrmecophaga tridactyla, assembly GCA_004026745.1. Classification (NCBI taxonomy): domain Eukaryota; kingdom Metazoa; phylum Chordata; class Mammalia; order Pilosa; family Myrmecophagidae; genus Myrmecophaga; species Myrmecophaga tridactyla. The sequence continues at coordinate 6,592 of PVIY010057982.1, forward strand.
TTAGAGACGCTAATTCATTAGATGCTATCAATGGCTGGTAGATTTTTCTTTAAGGAAACAGTTACTAAGCTATATAAATGAATTTCTAAGTGCATAATTTAGGTCATATAAGACTAAAAAGAAATATAGATATGTTTGAGTAGAAATACTTTTTCAATGCTTCTGAAATTATATTACATAGACTATGTATTTCTCTACCTCTATATAAGGTTACTTTTTTTTTTTTTTTTTTACTGTGTGCTGATACTAAAAAGGAAGAAAATTTGGGAGTAAAAGGTTGGTAAGTGAAGAAGCAGAATAAGAGTACAAGGGATGAGGGATCTCCCTGTTATAACTGGAGCAGGCTTTATTTACCTAGAAAGAGCCTGGCTTTGGCAGGTTAAGTGAATTAGGTCAAACATTGGCCAGCACTTACAGTTGTATAAGTTTTAGAGGAAATCCCAAGAAAAAGATTTCCATGGTCAAATATATTTTTGAAATGCTGCATATTATACCCCTCTCTTTGATATTCACAGTACATATTAAAGATGCTGAGGAGTCTAATAGTAAAAAAAAATTTTCTGAATAAGTTCAGCCTTGTCCAAACTTATCTGATGATGGAACCCTCTTTTTACAAAATAGTAATTAATAATTAATATTAATTAATAGCATTAATCTGCTATTAACATATAGCAGATCTGGTATTCCAGGGACACACTTTGGGAACACACAAATGTGGTGTTCATGATTAACCTTTTCTCTGCCATAGAAAGATGAGATTTGGAATCTATACAGCATTAAAAATCAAGTTATCCATGATTGGTGTTTACAAATGAAAAGAAAGTCACAGGGTGGGTAAGGGGAGACACGTAATTCTAATAGATGTTTTCCTCCTAGAAAAATATGCAGATTAGCCAAACATGTCCAGACAGTCATTGCCCTGGGAGACCTTTCATTTTTTGGCTGTTGTTGTAAGTAAGTGATGGACAACATGATACTGAGTTACCTTTGTAGCATTTATTGTCTGATTTGCCTGCCAGAGAGGCATTTTCCCCCCATAATTATTTCTCAGTGAAGTCATCTTGGTTTACCATCAATGTAAAAGTGGACTGTCTCGCTTATAAGTATCACAAAACCGAAGAATCTTATGACTACCTGTGACTGGCTAGCACTGATTCACGGGATAAAGGGGAAATGCCCCACAGCACTGTCAAAGAACTCATAAGTACGAAGTCTCCAATTGTCTGAGCCACCAGACCACTTTACACTTACCCATGGTTGCCTTACTTCGGAAATGAGGATGTGGGACCACACTCAGTTCAAAACTCCTATTGAACTCTTAACAGAGCAAGAGGCAAGATAAGAAAGTGGCTAAGTCTTTTGGCTTTAGTGCCAGATCAACCTGGATTTGAATCCCAGTTCCAACGCTTTCTGTCTGCATGCTTGGGCAATTATGGAACTTTACTTGGGGATAATAATCATCCCCAATTATTCATTTGTTTGGCAAACCTAACGTGAGGATTAATTGAAATGTTATATGAAAAAATATTTACCTCCTGGCATGTAAAAAGTGATCCATCAATATTCCTGCTATGATTACACTAGCTTCCTCGGCCGTGAGGTCTGGTTATCTAGGTAATAGATGGGCAGGACCCAGAATAGGCCACATGAAGTCAATAGACACATGTAACATAACAGTTGGCTCTAGTACCTACACCAGGTACCAGAAACTTCTACCGCTAGATCATTGATCATCCACTAAGGGGTTGAGATTAAAAAATACTACTTAAACCAGATCATGTCATGGCTCTGCTTAAAACTCATTAACAGTTTCCAAATGCATCAAGAATAAAATATGAGTAGCCGAATATGCTCCAGCTACTCAGCTCTGCCTTGAGGATCATGCTCACGCCACTGCCTCTGCCTGGACAGCTCATGCCCCATACATGGCCAGTTCTTTCTCAACTTTCAGATCCCAACTGAAGTTCACCTCCCCAGAGACACCTTCCCTAGCCAACCATCTAAAGTAACTTCCAATTTCCTCCATTCCCCTCCAAGTTTCATGTTCGCTATCTGAGTTCCCTGTAATCAATTTATTTTTTAATTCATTTGAGTTGAGCTACAATATCCCCCCTTTTCAATTAATTTGAGTCCAGCTACAATATCCTCCATGCCTATCTTAACAATGACAATGTATGCAGAAAGGGGGGAGAGTTAGTCAGGAATTATTTAAGTCCTGATCTTTTAGCTCCAGAGCCCACTATTTCCCAACTATATAGCCTCTATGCCTATTAATTCAAAATCTCGAAAGAGAGAGAGAATCAGATTAGCAGCTAATGCTAGGGATTCACCCATGGTCCAGTCAACTATGGCGAGGAGTTGGGGGGCCATGTCATGCAAATGTGACCTGCCGTTGTAGGTGTGGGCTGGGTAGATACCCTGAAATGTATCTGAGCACTGTCTCAGTCCTGTGGAACAGAATAGAAGAACCAAGCTCTGAGAAAAAGCTAAAAATGTTCTGTTCACTCAAGACCGATTCAGTATCTCTCCTTCTCCTCTCTTGATAGGGCTTACCTGACCCCTATGAGCTTTCCAAGCATCACTGGCCACTTCCTACTTTCCAAAAGCACCCACATTGAAGCATATATCTCATGCTTTGACCCAAACCCTGGAATGGGTTCTTTAGAAATAGCGCATCTCTCCTACCAGGCTGTGAGCACCTAGCACAGAGTGCCTGATTCACATAGATGTTCAACAGTTATTTAATAAATAGATAAATATAATAATGGTTGAATGAATTAATTGATTAAAAATTAACTGGTGACTATGATTGAAGGTCAATAAAGGAGAGCAGGGAATCATATTGAGCAATGTTGGGATAGGTATTAGAAGTGCTGATCTATAGTGATATGGATATACAGAAATAGGGAGAGAATGTAATTTGTGTACCCTGGTGACTGATGGATGATAAACTTTCAGTAATGGCTAGTTGTTGATTGTGATGGTGACGGTGATGATGGAGATGGTGATGATGGTGATGATGTCGATGATGGAGATGGTGATGATGGCGATGATGACGATGATGGTGATGGTGATGGTGATGATGGTGATGATGGTGATAGTGGTGGTGATGACAGTGATGGTGGTGATGGTGATGACAGTGATGATGACAGTGATGGTGATGATGGTTATAGTGATGATGGTGATGATTGTGATGGTGATGATGGAGATGGTGATGATGGCGATGATACTGATGATGGTGATGATGGTGATGATGGTGATGATGGTGATGATGATGGTGGTGATGGTGATAGTGATGATGGTGATGATGGTGATGATGGTGATGGTGATATTTTCAGCACTTGGCATTGAAGTACATAAAACATTTTTTTCAATTCTGATGAAAACTACCCATTGCCTCCATCTTCTCTTTTCTCCACATACATTTAAATGTCACTTTTAAATACAGCTTTTTCATACTTATTCAATGGGAGGATAATTTAAATATCTGCACTTCAGAGGATGCTTTAAGCAAAACTGAAATTAAAGTCAAAGGAATAAGTCCATTTTTGTCCCAGACATCTTGAAGCTCTTTTGGTCTTCAGCACAGGAGAGTAATCCAGTTTTTATCATTTACTTTACATGAATACAGCTGCTTCCTTTTGCTGAAGCAGCTGGAATTTATCTCATTTCCAAAGTTTTGCTTCAGAGTTTGGCTTTTTCCTCTTTTTCCAGGCCTGGTGTAAATAAGGACATGGGCTAAGAGACTGAAAACATAAACTAAGAGCAACCAGCTAACAGTTCCTAAACTAAGTTTTAGCTGTGACATTGCTGGGACTCCCATCATCACAAATTTCCAAGGAATGTTTAGTTGCTGGATTGGGAGGCCTATTATGGAATCTGCAGAAAAAAAGCCTATATCCAAAAGGCTGGAGCTTTTGAGAAACATAGACAGTTTTGTGAAAAACTAATTGTATCTGTTCTTGGAATGATGGCATTACCTGAGTAGAAAAGAAATTCCATAATAATTTGGGCACAATGAATGAAGTCTGTTGGAGCATCATCCATCCCAATAATCCTGGAAAGACGCTAGGTGTTGCATCATTCCCATACAAATGGATATCACTATATCTTATCTCAGGAATATTTCTGGGAGCAATGGTAGATGTCTGATAAGAGAAACATGTAGTTTCCTTCCACATAGTGATAATTGTGATAGTGATTCCCGACTAATTAATATTAATTATTTATTAATAATAAGATTAATCATCAAAAATATTTTATATGATAACTTACAATTATAGACAGTTGAGTTTGAATCTTGATTACCACTTACTAGCTATGTCACCTCTAAATAGTCTAATCTCTTTACACCTCAGTTTCCACATCTGTAATGGCATCTAGGACCGAGTGAACATTCGGTCATAGGACCGAGTGAACATTAAATCCAAACAGCTATTAGTATAGAATAAATACTATAGAAGTACTAACTCAATTATTATTGAGTTTTTACTGTGTATCTAGCAGGAAAAAATTATTTTACATTGGCTCTGACAAATCAATGACATATGTTATGCTATCCTTATTTTGTTGATGTAGAAACTGGGAGTTTAAGTAACATATCCAAGACCACATTTTGGTGAGTGACAGCGTGTGCACTTCAGCTGAAGTCTCTACTCTTAATCATGGCTCTACCCTATACCCTGGGTGATGAGTCAGGTGGGTGACTAGGGCTGATGGACAAAAGATTGAGCAAAGGGAAGAATTAACGAACAGACTCAAACAAATGCTGTAACAAGTTCACATTGTGAGCACATCATGAAGTCAGATAGAGCAAGAGGTTTGTAACCCATGATTTCTCTAGAGGGGAAGGAACCTTGGAATGAATCTCATTATGTTCTCCATATTTCTTCCAGAACATGGCTTTTTTTCTTTTTTTTTTTTTCTGTATGTTGTATAGTGGGGTCACATTTCATTATTTTTCCATGTGAGTATCCCATTATTGCAGCATCATTTGTTGAATTTTTGTTTGCTTTGTTTGTTTGTTTTTTGTTTGCTTTGCTTGTTTGTTTGCTTTTTGGGAAGTGCATGGACCAGAAATCGAACTTGGGTCTCCTGTATGGCAGGCAAAAATTCTACCACTAAACTATCCTTGTACCCCAAAATGTAATATTTTTAAACAGGGAAAATCTGATTGAAAATAAAACTTATATAGCAAAGTTTTTTTGAGATGAAGGTGAAAGAACCAAGAGATAAATCTTCGGACGTGAAAAGAGGGAAGGCTTCCGATGTATGACCTGGAAGTGGGCTTCCTGATGGGAAGTAGGAAGGAAGAGTGGATAGAAGGGGTTGCAAACAGAATGAGGGGCATCCCAATTAGCCTCCCTCCTCTTCTGTCCTACTGCTTTGATTCAATCAACAGCAGGGCCTGGGTAAGCCTCTGTTTACGTCAGGTTATCCATGATGCCAAATCTGAGACAGAGTTTAATGTACAGGATAGAGATTAGAAAAGTGCCCTCGGTGGAAAGAGGGGGAGGAGAGGAGGAAGTGGAGGTGTGTGAAGCAGAGCCCACAGCCTTACCCGACACACTGGAGGCACTCAGGAGTTAAAACTGCCCAGCAGAGTTGTCCTATGTCGGGGTGAACTGGCCGGGCCTGGGTGCTCCCTCCAGGATCAGTCACCCAGGCATGTGGGATGTGGAGGAGGCAGCTCTCTGCAGCCAAGGCCATCCTGGAAAAGGCTGAGAGCAGAAGGCTGTCTGCTGACTGCACTCCCAGCAACTGGAGCATCCATCCTTCCTTGAAAAGGGATTTGGGCCATGGATTCGATTTAGAGCCAATACAGCAACCCAGGTCATTATTTCTCGACCTGTCATCCAGCAACCACCTGCATCAGAGTCAACCAAAAGGGGCAGAACCCTGGGCCCCAACTCTCTTAGGGCCCAGGGCTAAGCACTTGAATAAGCTTCACAGGTGATTCTGATTCACAGTGAAGTTTGAGAATAGCTGTGCACAGGAGAATAAAGAAAAACTTCCTTCCAAACAAAGCAGGAATTTGCAAAAGCAAACATCCAAGC
>PVIY010057983.1:0-12655 GCA_004026745.1 Myrmecophaga tridactyla
GAAAAGTGGTTTATTCCCTTGTAATTTTGTCCCACATTTGTCTTTTACAGGAGGCCACACATCCATGAGAGTATTACAGAAATATAAAGAAGTAAATTCTCTCATTTGTTTTAGCCTATTTAGTTAGTTCCTAGTTATTTAAACACTAAACTGAATCATTGTTTTCTTGAATCTGTCTGTTAAAATCCTGACCTATGATCCCAGACTTTAGATAGTCAAATTCCTTCTGTGAAGGACAGAATGCAAAATCATTTGTTCCTACCAAAACTAGCGAAGTTCACATTACTATAATTTGATTTTAATTTTTCTCTATTTTATGATGAACCAAGGGAAATATTTCAAGAAATAAAAATGAATTATCAGAAACTTTCAGAAGATGTGGAAATATGCAACACTTTCATCCACTAATGTAGATTTAGAAGTTCAAGAACTAAAGTAATATTTGAAGAGAGAACTAAGATATGACATTATATAATACATGCATGGATTTTTAAATTAGGATATGGCTTCCTTCTGGTAGTGTATTTATTGCATAAATATATATATCTCAAATTTCCCAAGCCATGTTTGTGTTAATCCTGACAGAGACTGTGCAGTGAACTCCTGGGAACAAGGCAAAATCCAGGCTACACCTCTGCTATACTTAGACCATGTGGGATTTCTGGAAAACATCCTTGGATTTCTCAGCAGCCTGCTAATTCCTATGTATAGTGGACCTCCCTTGAGAAGAGTTATGATCACCTCTTGTTATCCACAGAGACCCTAACATGATGATTTCTACATATATATTTGCATCTATTAATCATTATGATTAATAGATAATAAGTGATAATAATATAATAAGTGATAATAAATGTAAATCACTTAATATTTCATGCTTAATATTCCAGAGTCATAAAATATTTATAAAATATACTTTCTTACAAAAGTAGAACACATCATCTAATTTATATTTAATTATCTTTATTAGAAATATAAACATTTTTCTACATAGGCCTTTTTCATTGTTTGATGATTCTTATGCTTTTTTGGGTGCTGTGCCATCAAAAGATAAGAAGTTACTTCATAATCTAAGTGAAATCACAATTATTATAATGAACATATTGTTATCACAATTTTTTTTTTACTTTTTTTTTTTGGCATGAGCAGGCACCGGGAATTGAAACCAAGTCTCTACATGGCAAGCGAGAAGTCAGAAAGATTGTTGTTTTCATTTTCAAATAGTTTAGTAATAAGCATGTATATAACATACAATCAGATGATAACAGTGAATAGTATATATAAACTAACACATAATAAAAAATTGCTTAATGTGAATTAGGTATTATGTTGTTAATCATATATAGATGAGTATTTCATACATAAAGTTATATCATGAACTTATCATGCCAATAAATCATGGCTGGGATGTAAGGTTTTTGGGGAATTACCAAATGGAAGAGAAGAATGAGAAGAAAATGGGGGAACTCAAAGAAAAAGATGGGCATAACTCAAATCTGTGACATTGTATTTATAATGACTATTTAACACCCAGTAAATGAATATTTTGGCAGATGTGGTGTTATATCATAGGGTATATCATTACTATACCTTTGTCTGCTTGATTTTTAAAGATAATTTTTGTAGCAGTAGTGAAAATTAATATTTTGCTTTACCACAAAATCCCAATTAATGAGCAACAAAACTGCATCATTATTCATGGAAGGTAAATGTTCAGTAGTGCCTCACTAACCGTAAACCTTCTCAAATAAAAACCATGCATCATCTTGCTTATTGTTTTAGCTACCTATGGCTGAATAACAAATCCAAAGTTTAATGGCTTAAAACAACAGTGATTTATTATTTCTCTTGATTTTGGGGGTTTGATTGAGAGTACATCTAGAAAGTCTTGGTTTTCCTTCACCTAGCTTCTCTTTGCAAATGATTTCTCATTTTCCAGTGACTCCTCACAATGGCCTCTTCCCCAGGTAGTTTGTATAGACAATCTTATAGCTGGGGTGGGGGGAGGGGTAGGCAGGATTACAAAAGGAATTGTTCCAAATAGATAAGCTCAAATAACCATATGCTTATCAAGTTTCTGCTTGTATGGCATCAGTTTATGACACTTTGCCCAAATAAATCACGTGGTCAAGCTCAATGTTAATTAGGATGGGAACTAAACAAGAAAATGAATAAATATAGGGAGGTGTGGTCCATTGGAGAGCATCACAGTTTTCTCAGTTCTGATATTCAACTTTCTTCCCACATGTGACTTACAACCCCTCCTCCTGAAGACCATTCATGTTGTATCACATTATGGAATCAAGCCCAATCTCATCAAAATCAGGTCCATTTGTATGTAGATCAAATTTTATAGGTGAGTTCTTCCAGTGAAAGTTTTTTAACTAAAAGTACAAGTTTTCTTCCTCCCAATGTAACCAACACATATAATGGAGTGACATGGACAGTATACTCATAATGCATTTCCCATTCAAGAAAAGGGAAATGGGGCATAGACACACAGCAGTAACTGATCATAGCAATTCTGAAATCCAGCCAGGCACATTTTGCTACCTTCCCATGTTTTGAAAGTAGGGAATGTTCTGAGATTTGGTAATAGTTTACTTTTTGGTAAAGGTTCCTAAACCATCCCATGTAAAGGCTCTTGGATCCACTTTCTGGATGACTGACTCTACCTTCTGAGTCTTTCTTCTTTTGCCATAGGAAAGAACATCCCTCCCCTTTTTTAACAGCTGAGTATTTTCTCAGTTTCCTGACAGTAGAAATTCATACCTTCTTTTTATTTTGAACTCTATCTTCTTAATATCAAATTATTGTACATGAATATCATTTTATAATCCACTCAATTTACAAAAGTAACATTCATGAATCTGTTCACCATAGGTCTTTCTATACCTCAGGCTGTAGTCAGGGTGCTGTAAAATAATTCATCTAAAATTCTTGGGAAGCCTTTATTTCATTCAAAGCATCTATGAGTTACTTCTTTAAATCTTTCTGGAACCTTAACATAAGGTTTTACAGATGAATTCTTGTACTGCTCTTTACATTGAGGCTACACTTTACTGACTGTCCAGAATTTGATATTTCTCCTGAAATGACTCATTTTTGGGGGGAGACTTTTTGTCATCAGGTGTCATCAAGTGAGACTGGAATTGAGAAACAGTTTTATTTTCAAACTCAGTAAATATGTCAGTACTGTTAAAAATACTTCCTCTAAAAATCTTCTTCCAAATTGGGAAATTTTCTCTTCAGTTTATGGTTTTAATCATTTTTACTTTATTATATGCTCTTAAAAGAAAACAATGGGCACCTTCAATGTTCTGGCTCAAATCTTCTTTGCCAGAATCACAGTTTTGTTAGGCAAATTTTTTATCTTCCATGTTACTGCAGGTGACAATCTCACCACATTTTTGCCTAATACATAAAATAGATCTTTCTTCCTCCAGCTTCTAATAGCTAATCTCCTACCCTAACAGTCTCCTGGCTGCCCTTTCAACCACCGTCTTCTGCCTAGTTCCAAAGCAGGTGCTTTTGCTTTTAGATTTTTTGCTTTAGGATTCTTTTTATGGCAACAGCCCACTTTGAGGTACACCTCAATTTGTTACCTAGTGTTCTGTAATAAAGGACTCCAAAAATAAATGGTTTAAAACAACAATAAAGTATTTCTCCTAATACTGTACATGGACTGAGTTCAACTGTACTCCTCTTTGCAGCTACATTCACCTGAGGCTAAGTGGGGGTGCCTTGGTTCTTTTCCACTTGGCCTTTCTCATCAGGCCTTTTTTAATCTTTCAGAACTTTGCTTCATGACCCCTCTCTCCAGAGGGTAGTTGGGACTTCTTCTAGCATCTCAGCTGGAGTCCAAAAGAGAAGATTCCAAAATGGCAATCTCTAACATGAAATTTGATTATGGATGCATTAAAATTAAAACTTATGAAGAATAATTCACAATTGTCATTCTGAATATCCCTGTGATGGTTAGGTTCTGGCATCAGCTTGTCCAAATTATTATGCTAAGTTTCAGTCACTGTTGTCAACAGTGACAACAATGGTCACTAGCCTGACCATTGCTGCAAGCGTATTTGATGGGCTCGTTGATTAAATCATCAGTCTGTTGATTGTATCTGTAGCTTATTACATCTGCAATCAATTAAGGCATGTGCCTCACAATTAGATAATACAATCATTTGAAGGTATTTAAGGAAGGAGAAACACTCTTCAGTGTTTCTTCAGTAACAAGTCTCCCCTGTGAAATCCATCTAGACCTTTCAGCAGAGCCATAGCTTCACAGCCTGCCCTATGGATTTTGGACTCGTTAATTCCCACGGTTGTGTGAGACCATTTGTAAATCTCCTATTTACAGATCTCTCCTGTTAGTTCTGTTTCTCTAGAGGACCCTGACTGAAATTGATATCTGAAATTGATATCTCTTTTTAGATTAAAAATGTTCTTTAAAGCTTTTCAATTGTGTTTTGCAATGCTCTACATTAAAGTCTTTCAATAACCAGTTTTATAGATGTAATCTAGTAGTATTCTTTGAAATTATTGGAAAAGGTAACTTTTAACATGTCATGATGAACTGATTTTTTTATCATTATGCCCTATAAATTAAAAGGTAGCTATACATATTCTATTGGCTGTATTCCATATTTGTAATATTACATAAATTAAATATATTTCCATAAATCTGGAATTAAATATTTTTAGATGTTATCTTAATCTGACTCCTAGATTGTGGAGTTCGAAGTATTGTTTTCTCCATAATATTTTTCCTGCAACTCCAAATCATGTGAATATATACATATTAATTTTATAATCAGAAAATGTATAAATGTATTTATACATTTATACATTTAAATAAATGTATTTAATGTATAAAATGTTTTCACTAATTTTTCTTTCATTTATTTTCTTAGAAACACCAAAAATGGATATCCTAGTTAGTTTAACCACAGGCTTATTTAAATAAAGTACCCATATAATCATTGTAAAACCTGTGTTTGCACAGTAAGTTTCATAAACCAATTTAAAATTAAGGCAACAAGGAAAAAACCTACAAATACAGATAGCAAAGTTTTAAATTCTAAAATCAAATAGTAGCTTAAATAGCACTTGATCAGCTGTCAAAACTGAATGTTCTCAAAATATCAAGTAGAAAGTTCTTACAAATACCTGCATTACTATAGTAATGACCTATGTTACTAAACATTTCCTGATTTCAGGAAAATATGAAGATACAAATATTTTTACAATTAATATAGGAAAATCCTAACCATCTAAAATGGATATCTTATTTAGCTTATCCATAGGCATATTAAAAAAAAATCATTGTAAATCCTGTTTGTACAAATATGTTCCACAAACCAATTTAAAATTAAAGCAAGGAAGAAAAAAATCTAAAGATATAGATATCACAGTTTCTTAAATTCTAAATATTAAACACTATCTTAAATACCATTTGATTAACTATCAAAACTGTGCATTCTCAAAACATCAAGTAAAAAGTTATTATAAGCATCAACCTTGCTATGCTAGTAAGCTATGTTACTAAATATTTTCAAATTTCTGATTTCAGGTATTTATTTTTTCTAATATTATCATAACTGCCTTTAGTTTTTTTTTTACCAATTTTGCTGTAAAATATTATATATATTATAATATATAAATTGTAAAATATATATTATAATATATAGATTATAATATATTAAAAAGAAATGCTAAAATAATATATATATACAGAAAAGAAAGAAAAAAATCAATAATTTTCAAGCATCCTTCAACAAGCAGCTACAGGACAGGTCCCAAAGTTTGTTATGGTCTACCATGTCGTCCTCTCAGATTTTTCCTTCTAGCTGCTCCAAAGGAGCTCTGGAGGCTTTACCAGAGTCATAATAATGGAATCATACAGTATCTGTCCTTTTGTGTCAGACTTATTTCACTCAGCATTATGTACTCAAGGTTCATCCACATTGTCATGTTTCAGGACATCATTTTGTCTAAATGCTGCATAATAACCATCATAAGTATATATCACATTTTGTTTACCCACTCATCTGTTGATGAGCACCTAGATTGTTTCTATCTCTTGGCAATCGTGTATAGTGCTGTTATGAACATTGGTGTGCAAATGTCTGGTCATGTCACTGCCCTAAACTCTTCTAGGTATTTACTGGGTATTGGTATTGCCAGGTCATAGGGCAACTCATTATTGAGTTTTCTGAAGAATTGTCAAACTGACTTCAACAGTGGCTGAACCATTTTACATCCCCACCAACAGTGAATAAGTGTTCCAATTTCTCTGCATCCTCTCCAACATTTATAGTTTACTGTTTAATAACAGTCATTCATATAGGTGTGAGGTGATATGTAGGAGCAAGGGTTAATGGAAGACCTGCAGAATTTATTGGGAGCAACTGGCCTCAGAGTGGCATCAGCAGTAAACTGTGGAGACTGTTATCTGCTTAATGGAGAAACAGTCTGGGAGGGAGAGAATGTTTGGTTTTCCTTAACCCCAAGTTCTTTATGGCTATCTTTAGTATGTAGGGAGGGAACACTGAAAAGTAAGCACTCTGCTTTCTTACGAAATGCATGCATGCTTTTTGTCACATAAACCCTGCAGTATATAAACAGGAACTAGTTAAGAATAAAGTTGTCAGTAGCCTGTTGTCAGTAAGCTTCAGACCCCTGATCCCGTCTGTCTTTCTCATCATTCCATAATATCCTTTGCGCTCCTGTCCCCTGGGAAGCAACAGTGATATCTCATTGTTGTCTTAATTTGCATTTCCCTTATAGCCAATGAAGATGAGCAACACTTCATCTACTTTGTAGCCATCTGTATCTGTTTTTCAGAAAAGTGTCTATTCATTTCCTCTGGGACAACAACTATTGCATTATATCATTTATATGAAATAATTAGAATATGCAAATTCATAATCAGAAACTGGAATAAAATACCATGACAAAGATCAGGATAGAGAATGGGAGTTTATGCTTAATTGATATAGAGTTTCTGTTTTGGGTGATAGAAAATTTGGTGATAGTAGCACAGTTTTGTTAACCCCACTATACTGTATATTTGAAAGCAGTTAAAATGAGAAATTTTAAGTTACATATATAATAGAATAAAAATTTAAATATACAGCCATATATTTGGCTAGATTCACTATTGAATCTAATGTAAATAGTGAATCTAATGTAAATTATAGAATAAATAGTATAATTGAAATAATATGCCATCAACTGTAGTAAAGTTACTACACTAAATAATAGAGAAACTTCATGTGAAGAGCACTATATGGGAACTCTAATTTTTGCATGATTTTTCTGTAAACCTACAACAGCTCTAATAAAAACAATGGAGAAAAGAATCTTATTCCAAATCCAAGGTTATGAAGAATGACCCTTATGGTTTCTTCTGTGAGTTTTATTGTGGATTATTTTTTCTTGATTTAGGTCTTGGTCCGTTTTTAGTTACTTTTTGTATATGGTGTTAGATAAGGGAGGGTTCAACTTCATTTTTTAGCCTATGGCTATCCAGTTATCTCAGTCACATTGTTGAAGACATTATTTCCTCATTGAATGGTTTTGGAATGTTAGCTGTGGGTTTTTGGTAGATATCCCTTATTAAGTTGAGGATGTTCCTTTCTATTCCTAATTTCCTGAATGTATTTATCATGAAAGAGTATTGGATTTTGTCAAAACAGTTTTCTGCTTTCTTTGAGGTGATATTTTTTATTCTGTTGATATATGTATTGCATTATCTGATTTTAAACCAACCTCCCATCCTTGGGATAAATCCCAATTTTTCATGGTGTATAACTCTTCCTAGATGTTGCTGTACTTAGTTTGCTGGTATTTTGCTGAGTATCTTTGTATCCATACTTAAAATCAAAGAGATTTGGTCTCTAGGTGTATTTTTGTGTGTTTTTTTTGTCTGGTTTTGGTATAATGGTAATACTGCCCTCATAGAATATTCCCTCTTCTATTTTTTAGAAGGGTTAGTGAAGAATTGATATGAATTCTGCTATGAATATTTAGTAGAATTAGTGATAAGGATCTCTGGTTTGGCTTTTCATGGAAATAGTTTTTTTTTTTAATTACTGATTCAATCTCTTCACTTTTTATTGGTTCTTTTCAAACTATTTCTTCTTGAGTCAGTTTCAAGAGTTTGTGTCATAGAAATTAGTTCATTTCTCCTAAGTTTTGTAAACTGTTGGTGTCATAGTATTCCTTTACAATTCTTTTTCTTCAGTAAGGTCAGTGGTCATGTAACTTCTTTCATTTCTGATTCTGATAATTAGAGTCTTTTCTGTTTTTTTCCTAAAATATTCAAATCATTCACTATTTAAAAGAAAAAAAATTGAAAATTTTGTTAACCTTTTCAAAGAAATGATGAAATTGGTTTCATTAATTTCATCTACTGTTTTTGTATTTTATATTAATTTCAATTGTAATGTTAATTATTTCCTACTTTCTTCTTGCTCTATTTGGCTTGCTCTTCTTTTCAGATGTTTTAGATAGTAAATTGGGTTACTGATTTGAGATATTTCTTCTTTGTTAATAAAAACATTTATAGATATAAATTTCCATCACATACATCTTTAGCTTCATCCCATATGTTTTGATATATTGTGTCTTTGTTTCCATTCATCTAAATGTATTTTCTGATTTCCTTTTTGATCCTTGTATTAGTTAGGATTCTCTAGAGGAAAAGAATCAACAGGGAACACTCACAATATAAAATTTATAAAAGTATATTACATGACCGCAGGAATGCAGTGTCCAAAATCTGCAGGGCAGGCTGTGAAGCTGATGATTCCAATGGAGGGTCTGGACCAACTCCGCAGGACAGGTTCACCAACTGAAGCAGGAAGAGAACCTGTCTCTTCTGAATCCTCCTTAAAAAGCTTTCAGTGATTAGATTAAGCATCGTTCATTGCAGAAGACATCCCCTCTGGCTGATTACAAATGGAATCAGCTATGGATGAAGCTGACATTATCATGATTTAATTCTATGAAATGTCCTCATCACAACTGACAAGTCTGCACTTGCCCAACCAAACAAACAGGTACCACCACTTGGCCAAGTTGACACATGAACCTGACCATGACAATCCACCCTTTGTCAACTTGGTAGCTATGTTGTGGGGCGCATCGAAAGAGAGACCACATAATTCAAAACTGCAAGCCAATTTGGAGTCCTTATTAGCTGGCTGGCAAATGTCTCAGAAACTTCCAAGAAGGAAGATTCAGAGAGCAGCCCCTAGAGGTTTTCAGGGTGTGCTTATAAAGGCTAAAATCATGTTGTGGTTTTGCAGTTGCTAGCAAGCAAGTGTATCATAGAAGAAAAATGCCGTTAGCTATTGCCAAAACACATCCCGTTCTCTCAGTTTCCTGACATTGGTTATTGTTTAACTCTTGGGGACATTCCACCCCAATGTTGTGAGGACTTTCCCTACTTGGGCCTGATTAATTGCTCCTGCTTGGGCTTGATTGATTGCTCCTGACCCTCCACATTCCCCACTGGTTTTATGAGAGAATCAAATCATTGTTTCTTTATTTTGATAATAAATTTGCTGATATTGGGTTCCAAGGACTAATCTTTGCACGTATGAGGTTAGACAGTTGATTATACAGGGTCCAAACATTAAGCTTAATTAATAATATGAGAATTAGGGGCCCTGCTATGGTGGACAAGAGCATGGTCAGCCATGGGGACCAGGAAAATAACTTTTCATATCACTGGCAGGGGTCCCATCCACCAGGTCTCCAAGGTGGCTGGCTGAAGCTTCTTTATTCAGACCAGGTCTCCAGGCTGCATCTGAAATAGATCTTTTTAAGGGCCAGGATTTGTTGGTCCCAGATGGGCTGCCTTCACCAGTTCCTGAGTTTGCTGAATGGTAGATTGCAGGGCCTGTAATGATTTTAGAAGAAAATGGTTATTTAATTCAGCTATTTTTCCCCCCAATTTAGGGATTAGTGGAGGTGGTCATTTAAACATGATTTCATATAGAGTAATTCCCTTAACATAGGAAGTACATTTAGTTTTTAGGAGGGCAAATGGAAGAAAACTCACCCAGTTTTCACCAGTCTTGAGCTTTAGCTTATTTAAAGCTTTCTTTATTGTTTTATTCATTTTTTTATCTTGCCCTGAACTCTGTGGCTTATAAATATAATGTAACTTTTATTTGATATTTAATATTTTTGCTAACAATTGGGTAATTTGGGCAATGAACACCAGCCCATTGTCAGACCCCATTGCAGTCGGGAGGCCAAATTGGGGGACACTTTGGGAAACTAGATTTTTTTTACTATTATTAGTGTTGTCTCAGTTCTGGTAGGAAATGTCTCAGTCCATCTGGAGAAGGTGTCAAAGAAGACTAAGGATATTTGTATCCATATGGACCAGGTAATATTTCCATGAAATTTATTTCTGACTGTTCCCCAGGGCTTGTCCCCTTAGTCTGGTTCCTTGGGGCATTTTTCTTCTTCAGCCAGAATTTCCCTGGGCACAGATGTGGCATCTGGAAGATACCTGCCAGACTTGTTCCTGCAATTGGGGAATGTAGTAATCTCTCTGTAAGAGTTTAGTTAGTTTTGTACTGCCCAGGTGTGTACTTTGGTGAACCTGGGCAATGAAATTATGCTCCAGGTGCTCTGGCACTAGGATCCTCCCATCCGGGAGAATTTTCCAACCATCCAGATCTGTTCTAGTGTCCAGAGTTTCTCCCAGCCTAGTTTCTTCCCTGGTATATTTTGGAGAGCTCGGCAGCACTCACCCCCATAAAACAAGAAGTATCTGCAGTGTCCCCACTAGTTTTGGGGCAACCTCTTTTGCCGTTTTATCAGCCAGGGCATTTCCTCTGGCATTTTGAGTTTCAGCAGTCTGATGTCCTTCACAATGTATAACGGCTGCCCTTTTTGGCACCAGAGAGCCTCTAGCAAGGTGAGAAGTTCTGGTATATTTTTTATTTCCTTTCCTCCCGATGTTAAAAGTCCCTGTTCCTGCTATAATGCCCCATTAATGTGCACAGTTGCAAAGGCGTATCTGCTGTCCATGTAGATGTTGACAACCTTTCCTTTTCCCCACCTTAGAGCCTGGATCAGAGCTATTGGTTCAGCCCTCTGGGCTGAAGTCCCATGTTCTAGGGCCTGAACCCAGATGACCCGGTCCACAGTTACCACTGCTGCCCCCACATACCTGATTCCCTCTGAGATGTAACTGCTCCTAAATTTTTCATCAGGATTTGGCCAGGGGTTGTCGGTGAGGACAGCCCTCAGGTTTGTGAAAGATCCAAGATCTCACAACAGTCATGGATGGTCTTGGACGGGGTCATTATTCAGAAGCAAAGTGGCGGGTTAAGAGCCACTGTTTTTAGGAAGCAAATTTTGGGGGGATACAGTAGCAATACCTGATACTGGGTTATCTGGGCATTTGAGAGCCATCTCTTGGGTGGGCTCCTTAGTAACATTTTTACTGAATGTGGGGCCACCATGTGTAAGTCCTGTCCCAGAGTTAATTTAGATGCTTTTTTTTAACCAAAATGACAGTGGCAGCAATGGCTTGGAGGCAGCTTGGCCACCCAGCTGTCACATAGCTTAGTCTTATAGACAGGTAGGCAACTTGACTTTTCCATGGTCCAAGCATTTGGGTGAGGACTCCTTTTGCTATTCCTTGGGTTTTAGTGACATGTAGTTGAAAAGTTTTGTACAGGTCAGGCAAGGATAAGGCAGGGGCACTAACAAGTACCTGTTTCAGCATTTTAAAAGCTCTTTTGCTCAGCCTCGGTCCAGGTTAGAGCTTCTTCCTTTCCCCCTGTGCTAGTGTATAGGGGTTTTGCTACTTTTGCAAACCCAGGAGTCCAGAGTTGGCAATATCCAACTGCTCCTAAAAACTCCCGTACCTGCCTTTTTGTTTTTGGTTGGGGTATTTTTAGGATAGCTTCAATCCTATTAGAATTCAGAGCTCTTTTTCCCCCTTCTAATTCATACCCTAAGTATGTTGCTGAACTGGCGCAGAGTTGGGCCTTTTTGGCTGAGACCTGATAGCCCAACTGGGCTAGTTCCTGTAACAAGTTTTTGGTTGCCTTTTTGCAGTTTAACAGATTATTAGCTGCCAGTAAGAGGTCATCCACATATTGTAGGAGGGTTAACTCTGGATGCTCTAGTCTAAAACGAGCCAGATCCTGGCTTAAGGCTTCATTGAACAGGGTGGGAGAATTTTTGAAACCTTGCAGCAACCGAGTCCAGGTTAGTTGTCCAGAGAACCCCCCCTCTGAGTCAGTCCATTTAAAAGCAGAAGTAGGGGGTGGGCCACGGTGGCTCAGTGGCAAGAATGCTTGCCTGCCATGCCAGAGGACCCAGGTTCGATTCCCGGTGCCTGCCCATGTAAATAAAAAATAATAATAATAAAAATTTTAAAAAAAGCAAAGATAGGTTGACTTACCATGGCCAGGGGTGTTGGGAGCAGTCAATACGGATATACACTGAGTTTAGCAATGACAGTAACATGGCCGCCAGAGCAGAGCCCACTTCCTTGTTCTTCTTTCTCCCCACTCCTTTGTTCTCCGTTTCCCGCCACTGTCCAGGCTAATAAAACAGTACGCAGGCGCAAGGTGCGAAACCGAGGTCTGCCTCTAGCCCCAATGACAGTGTC
>PVIY010057984.1:0-12643 GCA_004026745.1 Myrmecophaga tridactyla
ATTTCCGGTGCCTGCCCATGTTTAAAAAAAATAATAAATAAATAAAAATTAAAAAATAAAATAAAATGCAAGCTATGTAAAATTCCAACTAAAACCGAAAAGTGTCTAATGTATTCATTCCTTAGCTAACTAAAAGCTCAAGAAAGACAAGACACCCAATATAACGAAGTACTGCAAAACAATTAGCAATTTCCAGTTCTCAAAAGTGTGGATTTTGCAGTTTGTATCCTTTTCTCAATCAAGAAAAAACTTTTCTTTGAATGTTATATGAAACAAGATAGAAAAACTTGTAACAATGGCTGTAAATACATTATCTTACATGTTTCTCATAGGCATTAAGTTGGTTATGGTACATACATAGCATGAAACTACTAAGATAATAAAGAATAGACAAAAATACATGTCAGCTGTATGGTAACATACAAGCGACACTCCCATCTACCGACTCTAAAAACAATCACATAATACTGTCAGAAAAAATTCTTAATATTTTAATAATAAATAAATTCATTAAAGAATAATAATACTGAGAATCAAGGCATTCACAGATTGCAAAACTCATGCTTTTTTTTTCAGTTGATCCAAAATTTTGTCAACTAAGTTTTCAAAAGTTTGTTCAGAGCCAAAATTACCCATAAATGTCACACGTTTATTTCATACATGTACTTTCTTCCCAGTAAAAGACCTTTGATAAACAAAAAATGCCCAGGTATAATATCATTGAGATGAAACTGGATGAAATACTGGTATTGCTCTTAACAACTATCACCATAAATGTTTGAGTGTCACAAATTTATTCGACCAACCAAACAAAATAAAAATAAAAATGGCATGGCATAAATCCTAAAGAACATCTAGGGCAATATATAAGATTCCACAAGGATTCCATGCACTAGGGTAACCTTCCAGAAATCTGCAACCTCCAGATGGGTCCCTGGTCCAGATAAGTCCTGAAACCTAGCCCAGCCTCTCCAGACATCAGATAGTTCCATCTCCCTTTCCCCATCCATATTAGTGGCAGACCCTTCCAATATGAAAAAGTTAGAATGGCCATAGCCCAAACACCCCTAAAGAGATGGATGGAAAGATCAAAGGTGACAGTGGAATTATATAGAGAAGGTAGGATTTAACAAATGAATATGAATATCAATCCTGAATCATTCAATTGATATCTCTTTTAGTCTCCAGTATTTTAGAGTAGCTAGAAGTAAAAACCTAAAATTGTGAAATTGTAACCCATGTCAAAGTCTAAAATATGTTCTACAACTAATTGTGGTGCTGTGCTTTGAAATTTATTGCTTTTTTGTATATATGTTATTTTTCACAAAAAAAGAAGGAAAAAAGTCGATTGTGATGATAAAAAAATATTTAAGCCTTCTAGCCTCCTATATTCTGGAACAGCTAGAAGGAAAAATCTGAGAGGATTGTATGGTAGCCCATGACAAACTCTGGGATCTGTCCTGTAACTACTTGTTGAAGAATACTTCGAAAACCATTGCTTTTTTCTTTTCTTTGCTTTGTATATATGTTATACTATACAACAAAAAAAGTTAAAATTAAAAAATGGCATATATTGTAAATAAATCAAAACAACTCTATGTGTAACAGAAAGACAAAGCAGTGGCACATTAAACCAAAGCTAGCTGAATACGAAACAATGAATGTCTATTGCATAGTAAATGAACTGAAGACTATTTCCAGGTGAGACAAGACGGCAGATGAGGTCTCCACATAGGTGCTTACTGAGCTGACTGCTGACCTCTGACTGTGGCGCCATGAAGGGATGGAGAGGGAAGGATTGAGACTCTGGTAATCCACTGTCACTTGACATTGCCATGTCTGGTACTGAGCAGTAAACGATTATTTACCCAAGTGTTTAGATGTAGGCTTTGCACACAAATTGCTTCAACTACAGAACTAACTGAACTTCATGAGAAATTGGAAGCATAAACAGAGATGTAGTTGAGACTTTATACACAAAATAATGTTAGTTTTTCACAGTCTTTTAAAGTTAAAAAAAAAAAGGTGTGCATGTAGGTTTCTTTTTTTTTTGCATATATATATATTTTATTTTAATTTTTTACTAAAACCAGCAAAGAGATGAACTATATAAGTTATCTGGTGTAGTAGGAAGAAATCTGATTAAATTTTCGGGTCATTTAAAAACATTGTTTTTCAGAATGAACATCAAAAAGATTAATTTTTTTGTGAAAAAGTTTGCTATTATCTACTGTCATCTCCAATTAATAAGAAAAAATTCCACATGGCCTCCTTCTCTGAATAAAATAAAGCTCTAATATTGTCTATAAACTGATGTTTAGAATCACATATAGTTGTTAATCTCAGAATCCTTTGGACTCGCTTACACTGAAGCCTGCAATAACCAAAAATACTCAGTTATGATTTTAAATACTCAAATGTTTTAAAAACTTAGTAGTCAGGCATCAAATTTTTTCAGTGTCAGATTTGACAAATTTGCATCAAGGTAACGTGGCAAAAATCATGTGACTCAAACCATCAACTCATTCGTTTCCCCTCCTAGCTTCTTTTCATATACTGGGCAACTGAGTAACATGCATTAACTTGTATTCTGAGGGAGGAGCTGATCTGAGACACACTTGACTAAATGACCATGAAAGAAAATAAGGCACTTTCTTTTCTTTAGACTTATTCCAATACTTAAAAAATAAAAAAGGAAGACAAAAAGGCTCTTTTGGTCTTGTTTTTCTTTTTATCTTATTTTTTTTTACATGGGCAGGCACCGGGAATCAAACCCAGGTCCTCTGGCATGGCAGGCAAGCATTCTTGCCTGCTAAGCCACCATGGCCTGCCCTTGGTCTTGTTTTTGACAACCACCAGAAAAATCATTTAATGAAATAAAGGGTTGCTTTGTTCTTGTTTTTTTTTTTATAACACTTGAGAGTATAAAATGCTAAATTTCCCAAAATATTTTTTTTCTGTACCAGCACCCTTGTATAGTAAAAGTATCTACTTTTTTTTTCCATTTGTTTCAATGCGCTACACATTATCTACAATTTCATTACATGTATACAGCAAATAGGCAAGCATGGCGAAAAGCCATGTTTTAATCCTAGTTCAATCTTGTGGAGGCTGTTTTTCTTTTAATCCCTATTCAGTACTGTATGTTGGAAACTTGATTAGGTTATCGCCATGGAAATGTGACTCACCCAATTGTGGGTATTAACCTTTCATTAGAGGGAGATGTGACTCCACCCATTCCAGGTGGGTCTTGATTAGTTTACTGGAATTCTTTAAAAGAGGAAACATTTTGAAGAGAGTCCCTTTCAAATGATAAGCGCCAGGAGGAGAGCCGCGCAGCCAGTGACATTTGGAGATGCAGAAGAAAAACACCCCCGGGAGCGTTTTTCCTGGTTTCTCCTTAGAATTTTATAAAATGGAATTATGCTGCAACATACTTTGTGATTTAGTTGTCCCCTATTAGTGTATCCTGAGATGGACTCCCATTGTTGTGGTGAGCTATATGGTCAATCATTTTCACCACTGTTTTGTATTTGATCATATATGAATATACCAAAATCTATTTTTACATTTGACTCTTGACATTTGGTTTTTATCCCCCCAACTTTTAATGACTATGAACAGTGCTGTTATAAGCATCTTTTCTTATGTCTACTTGTATCCACGTGCGGGTGTTTCTCCAGGGTATGTCAACGGGTGGGGTTACTGGGATATATGAGCCAAGAGAAGATGTCTATGTTCAAATTTCTTGGAATAGTCCACTTATTTTACAAAGTGTATCCACTTAACACCCTTCATTAGCAGTGATTAATACATGGGCACAGTGGGCTGGGAATTGAACCTGCCTGTTCAATTCTTTTGCCCATTTTGGAATAGGGTGTTTGTCTTTTGTTGTTGAGCTATGGGATTTCTTCATATATTCTGTAAACACTTGTCTGACGTGTGGCTCCTGAATGTTTTCTCCCATTGTCTAGGTTGCCATTTTACTTTCATGATAAAAGACCTTTGAGAAAGAAAAGTTTTTCATTTTGATGAGGTCCGATTTATTATTTTTTCTTTTGTTTCTTGTACTAAAGGTGTAAAGTCTAAGAATACAATGCCTAATACAAGGTCTTGAAGATGCTTTCCTGTGTTTTCTTCTAAGAGTTTTAAAGTTCTAGCTTTTTAAATTAGGTCTTTGATCCATTTTGAGTTGATTTTTGTGTATGGTTTGAGGAAAGGGTCTACCTTCATTCTTTCTCCTATGGAAATCCAGTTTTCCTAGCACAATTTGTTGAAGAGACTATTCTTCCCCAGCTTAGTGGTCAATGTCACTGTGCTTTGAATCTGTGGTGGACCCCTGAAAAGCCATGTCCTTTAATCCTCATTCAATATTGCTGACTGGGAGATTTTGATTGTTCCCATGGAGAGGTGACTCATCCGATTGCTGGTATTAACTTTTGATTAGAGGCAGATGTGACTCCACCCATTCCAGGTGGGCCTTGACAGGAATCCTTTAAAAGTGGAAACATTTTGGAGAGAGTCCCGTTTTAGAGCTACAAGTCAGCCATGAGACCCAGGAGAGCCCACACAGTCAGAGACCTTTTTTCAGCTCATCTTTGAGATGAAAACGCCCCTGGGGGGCTTCATGAAACAAGAAACTTGGAGAGAAAGCTAACAGACATTGCCATGTTTGCCATGTGCCTTTCCAGTTGACAGAGAAACCCTTAACTTCATCCGGCTTTCTTGAGTGAAGGTAACCTCATGTTGGTGCCTTAATTTGGACATTTTTATAGACTTACTTTAATTGGGATATTTTCATAGCCTTAGAACTGTAAACTTGCAACATAATAAATTCCCCTTTTAAAAGCCAATAATAATAATAATAACCCTCGGGCACATAAACACGGCATACACTCATCGCGCACACATATATACCTACGCACACCAGACACACATAGCCTGCACACCCATGCTCACCCATCACACACATCACGCAAACGCAGAAAACACACACAGATCCACGTATACGTACCACGCACAAACACCCACCACAGCCCCGCTCTCACAACATCACACGCACTCAGATATACACACGTACATCTCCTACTCCACACACAAACGCACACATCTCACACACACAATTCACACACGTCGACATACACGTGAAAGCCAGGAGGCGTGGTCTTCCCCGGCGGCACCTGAGAGAACCTTGTCCCAGCCGGGCCGCCGTTGGACTCCAGGGGTCGGAGGTCACGACAGCGTTGACGCTGGCGTTTTCTCACCCGGAAACCCCGGCTGCCGGATCCCCAACCTAAGCCTGTGTTGCGGCCGCGTGAGGCGGGCTGGCCTCTGGTGCGGGCGTTGGCACCGCGGAACCGGACGCTGCCCCCGGCGCGGCTAGGAGGATGGTGCCGAGCGGCCCCGGGCCCGCCGCGCGCTGCCGCGAGTGAGCCCAGCGCGGCCGCGGGCGGCCGCCGAGCAGCTGGCCCGGCCGGGCCCGGGGCGCGCCGCTGCCCGCCGGGGCGGGGTGAGTCGGGGTCGGGGCCCAGGGCGGGCTGGCCCTGGTGGCGAGGGGAGGGGGAATCGCGTTGGTTCGGAGCAGCTTTTCCGTCCGAATTTTTTCCCTGGTCTCTTGGGTTGCAGCCCGTGCTCTCCAGCTGCCGGGAGTCGGGGGGAGGGGGCCGGGAAGGGGTAGTTGGTGCCGCGTCAGCTGGGGTCTGGCCTGTGCCGGCGGCCTCGCCCGGGTCACCTGCCAGTAGGGTTTGTCCACCCTCATCCCCGCGAGCAAGGGTCCCTTTTCGCCTTCCAAATGGCAGGGTTTCCTCCGTCGGGAGCGGAGGCCTAGATAATTTGGATTTGGCACGGGGAGCATTTTGGTAGTCTGCCATTTTTGGCTTTGGATAATGTTTGGGTTACTTTTGCATTTATAAATTAGAGATTATTTTAGGGAGAATTCTTTGGTGGGAGAGACTACCTAAGTGCAGATACCCGTGTTCTATGTGTCAAGCTTGGGAAGTAGCCAGAGATGGGGTGAATTACTGTTTTCACTCAGATCTTAATAAAATAAATTAAGCAGTAGCCTCCGGGTGCGATGGAAGCTTGTAGTTCCAGTTCACTTTATAGGAACCATTAGGGATAAAACTAGGCCTGTTGTGCTGCCTTGAATTGGTTTCAAAATTGAATACCCTAACCGTTAGACAGCTGGTGAGGAGGCCTTGTTGAAGACTGTGATGTCTGTAGTTTAGTTCTTAACTAGTAGACTGTAGCTCTCCCTGGGTGAGGAATAGTGAGTTTCTTTGCAGGCTGCTTTGGCAGGGGAGATAGTGGCTCCCCCTTAATTGCTACTTTGTTTCCTCAGAGGTGAGCCGCTGCGGTAGGTAGTGGGAGAAGCTCCAAGGCTGGTAATGAATATTTGATAAACTGGTTAGTCCCTGCAGCACCCTTCTTAGTCAGCTTGGGATCTGAGCTGCTGTATCCCAGCTTGTATAGGGATATTCCATTTGTGTTTGAATGGTAAGTGTTTTCCTCCTTCTCCATTTCATGGAATGATTCTGAAAGGAAATAGACCTGTCCTGGACTCCAAGCCTGGTTACATTCTGAAAGTAAAGAAGGTGGTGTGTTGACTTTGTGGGAAAGGTGCTTGAGAAGCTATTGTGGCCTGCTTGAGGTGGACTGGAATCAGGGTTGGCCCTGGAGGTCTGGATACTGAGATGCCCAAAAGGCAGTTGAGTGCACCATCTCTGTTTGGGCTCTGGTTGTAGCTGCTGCAGGAAGGAGAGTGAGAGCTAAGTGCAAATATAGTTTCTGTTTACAAGGAACTTAGAAAAAGCAGTAAGCTATAAAATGTGGCAGGGCTTAATTGCCATCGGGAGGTAACCAGCTGTGAGGGATTTTTGTTGTGGTTAGGGTCAGAAAAGGCTTCAACAGTGAAGTGATCGAGGTGGACCTTGAAAGATCAGGAGGATTTGGGCTATTAACAATTAGCTGGGAAATGAAAAAGCCAGAGCCAGTGGTGAAACAGCTACCAGGTTAGGTAGCTGAGCAATAGGTACCCAGGAGTATTGGCAGCTGGTTAAGGGTTAAATGCTTTTCTAAGAGACAGAGAAGCATAACCTATGCTACCTGGTCAAAACGTATGCACCTGGTAGATTTCTGATTTTAAAAATTTATTTTCATTTTATTAGTTTGTCTTGTTTTATTAAGCCAGTGGCATAAAGCAGTGCTTAACTTATATTAAGAGCAGTGAAAAGATACTGATTACTAATCCTGTCTGGAATTAATAATCAGGAAATTAAATTTGATGTCTGCGAGTTGTTTCACAGCCTGTGTTTAGATTGCACAGCTCTAATATGGTCTCTGCAGCTCTGGCCACGGCCAGGTGATAAATGGCAAGCCCTCCAGCCATCTCCTGAGTGTTTTTAATAATATCTAGTCCACTTCACTGAGATGATGTTTGTTTCTTTTGCTGAATATTGTCGAATATCATTTGAAACCATTCGAACAGGGCCCAAGTAGTTGCTCTTGAGCATTATGCTACTCTCAGGACCTTGCTGACTCAGACCTTAACCTTTCTTTAAACTTTGTCAAGACTGTGCCATCTTAACTTTTTAATGCTTCTTTTTAACGTTTCTTTCTTCTCTACTCACTGCTCTTATCGCCTCCTCTTAACAGACAAGCATCTGAAAAATGGTAGTCCCAATAGGGTATGCGGCATAATTTAGTCCAGGGATCGCAGATCTATGGGATGCTTTTGTTGGCATTGGCATCTAACACAGAAATCCATTGCCTTGTAAGAGAGCTTTAAACATTTTTATGTTTTTTACTCTCACATTCCAGTTAAAATGAAAAAAGGAAATGGAGGAAAAATAGAGTTTTTAGCAAATTGAATTTCCATTTAGGATTTATTTTGATAAACATGGAAATCCTTAAATGATCTTTGCTAGCTCTCTTTCTGTTTTTAATTACATACCTAAATGAAATCCTGGAAACTACATGGCAGTCTTTGGCGATGGCTATATGTGAAGTGGTGTCATTTGCCAGTTGAACTTTAGTGGTGTTTGGTTGAAAGTGCCAATTTCAAAACATCTCCCAGGCTTTCTGTTGAGTTTGGATGCTATAATATGATTTCATATTGAGCTTTTAGCATTCATTGAATCCTGGCATCTTCTCCCAACTTATTTTCGTAAATATCTTTTAGTTAAACCCCAAATCATTATATTTTCCCCTATGGAGGGGGGGCTTAATTTTAATTTTTTTTTTAAAAGGTCAGTAATTTGAAAAAAATCAAAGACGAGAAATTATTTTCAGTTTCCAGACTATGGTGAATATGTTTTTTAAAAAAGAAAATTTTCTTTTAAACTATGGAAGTTACCATGGTTTTATATCCGGATTTTGAAAATGCAACAGTGTACTCATTAATTATGAGTGAGTAGAAATATAAAGTTTGACTTTTTGAAAATATGTTTGGTTTCATATGTGCAATTATGTCAGATTATCTTGTACTTTTTTGTCTTTCTGAGAGTATTGATGTTGCCCAAACTGTACATTTAAGCAGCTAAAGCTTTCTCCTTTCTGCTGTAATTTTACCTTTTGGTCATTTTAAACTTGTTGAGGTATGTGAAAGTCTTTTCTGCACTGGGAGTTGTATCAGCTTAAGAAATAAAAAACCACTGGCATAAGAAAATTCCATTCTTTGGTTTACACACTGATGAAAGAGCACTGAGATGTGTTGTCTTGCTAAAGAGATGGAACATATGCTACATTTAAACTTCAGACAATAAAACAATCTTAATTGTGCTTTTTATTGAAGCCAATGGCCAAATACACTATAGCTCTGTGGTAGATAAAAGTGTTTTGTTTTTTTTCTTATTAATTTGGCATTTGACTTGAAACCCACTCCAGAATCCTGGCATTGTGATTGATGGCACTTATAAAGTCAGATGAATTAAGTTAGAGTCTGTCTCTGCCATTTATTTGCAATGTGACCTTCTACAAATTAACCTCTTTTGATTCAGTTTCTTCCTCTCTAAAAATGGAAATAGTAGTACTTATCTAGCAGTGTTATGAAGATTAAAAGATATGATGTATGACAAATTAAAAGCACAGTGAGTTGCCACTTCATACCCACTAGGATGACTGATATTTTAAAAAAATGTAAAATAAGTCATGGCAAGGAGGTAGAGAAACTTTAATTCATTGCTGGTGGGAGTGTAAAATGGGGCAGCCCCTTGAAAAAGCAGTTTGACAGTTCCTTAAAAAGTTTAATTTAGAATTACTATGTGATCTGGCAATCCCAATTCAAGGTATATACGCCAAAGAATTGAAGTCATGGACTAAGATACCTGTATAGCAGTGTTCATGGCAACATTAATCACGATAGCCAAAAGGTGGAAGGAACCCAGGGGTCCTTCAACAAATGAATGGATAAACAAAATGTAGTATATACATACAATGGAATATTATTAAGCCGTAAAAAGGAATGAAGTTCTAGTAATGCTAAAATAATGATAAATCTTGAAGACATCATGTTGAGTGAAGTGATTGAGATACAAAAGGACAGATATTGTATGGGTTCACTTATATAAAATAACTAGAATATGCAAATTAATAGAGGCAGAAAATAGATTAGAGGCTCCCAGGGGCTGGGGAAAAGGAGAATAGGGTGTTACTGTTAAATGGGTACAAGAGTTTCTGTTTGGTGATGAAAATATTTGAGTAATGGTAGCACAACATTGTGATCAATGCTATTGAGTTGTACATTTAAAAATTCAACAGATTTTCTGTTGTATATATGTTGCCACAATAAAAGCAATTTAAAAAGAAAAGAAAATTACATTATGTGTATAAAGCACTTTGAGCTGGTACCTGGCACAGCACTTGCTAAATGGTAGCTCTTCACAATGATGGCTACAGAGTGTGAATAAAAATTCTGATAAAAAAGAAAAAAGATTGATACTCATTGATATCTTGATTGCAGAATTGTATGTTTGCTTCTCAGTCTTTATCTCATTTGATGGGGTTGCACTGTTCAGACCCACCACGGTTATTGGGTGGCAATAGAGTGTGGGGTCAATGGATGTGCTCTGGAGGCATGGTTAAGGCATAAAGTTAGTTAAGCTCTTTATGCCTTAACTTCCTCACCTGAGCCGTACATGAGTACAGAACTGTTAGCGCAGTGCCTCTTCAGCAAAAAGGAGGCAGGAATGTTGGATGTTGTTAAGCACCTTCTCCGTGCCAGACACTGCCTGAGGTGGGGGAAGTGCAGGAACAACCTCGTGGCAGTGAGGGCCAGTTTGAGTGGGATACACTTGAAATCCAGTTTGCCTGCGGAAGGCAGTGCCCTGGGGACGGAGTGAGGGAACTGCTTTTGAGGACATCTCAAAGTTGGAAAGGACAGGACTGGGTAATGGTGTGGTTGTAGTAGAGTGAGAGTCAGGAATACGTGGCTGGGTCTTCATTTTGAGGAGGAGCCGATAGGATGAATTTGATTGATAAGTTCTGGCCTTGTCGGTTCAAGGGGCCTGTGAGTCATCTCAGTATAGAGTACCAGTAGGTGGACGTTTGGATCTGGAGATGAGGAGGTACATAAAATTGCCATGAAGCCATAAATGAGCACGTCCTCCTTGAGCAGAGGGTCCCAGTCAGAGCACAGGGAAATATCATCTTTTGAAGGAGAGTGAGAAGAGATGACCAGATAAGTGAAAAGGTGAGCCAGTAATGTGGTGTCCTAGAAGGTGGACGAGGGTGCAGTACGAATGCCAGTGTCCAGTGTGGCAGAGAGGTGAGACGAGCTGAGGATTGAAGCTCAGACTTTGAATTTAGCATGAGAGGTTGCTACAGTCTGGGAAGTTTGCCCTTGTCCTTATTGGTTTTTTTTTTTTTTTGTATGCTATATGGCAGGGTCACATTTCATTATTTTTCCATGTGAGTATCCCATTATTTTAGCACCATTTTGTTGAATTTTTGTTTGTTTGTTTGTTTTTTGGGGAAGTACATAGACTAAAAATCGAACCCGGGTCTCCCTCATGGCAGGTGAGAATTCTCCCACTGAACTACCCTTGCAAACACCCCCGCCATTGCTTCTTGTTTGACCCTTTAAAGGTCTATTCTGTGTACACCTGCTGCTTTGTGGCAGGAGAGGGAGGATAGTTTCTACTCAGTCCTCAGGATAGCAGGGTGCTCGAGGTCACATAGCAAGTGTCCTTGTCTCAACTAAGCCTTAAATCATTGAGCACCACATTGTTTAGTATTCTTTATTAGGCTTGGGTTTTGTAACCCTCAGTCCTAAAGCCCTTGGAATATCCCAGACCTTATGGGATATTCTAGAAATGCTGCTTTAATTTCTATATTCAAAATGGGCCTCTCCTATGTCAAGGTGAGTTTCTGTCATTCTTAGTACAAGAGGACAGGTATATTTCCTGAAGTGGGCATAAAGAGCAGACTTACCTTTCTGACCCTGTGCTCCCCACTCTTCCTTATTTTCCCTGTGCCCTCCCCCTCTTCCTCCAACACCCAAGCTCGCCAAGATTGTGCAACAGGCATAGCTTTATAGGAGAGCTTTAAGGAATTTCCCATTTAGCCTGAGGTAAAAAATCTAGATGAGAGGTGGTTTTCTTGTATTATATACTCATGCAAAGTTAACTTTTTGGTCTGCGTCACAGGTTGTTTTGATGTATCTTAGATGACAATGCAAGTAACATGATGAAACTATTTAGGAAATATCACCCAGAAATATGGAATCATCCTCCTTTGCAAACACTCTAGTTCTAAATTTGAACAAGAAGCTGTGTGATATAAAGTAACATGGGCTTTGTAAAGAGGGAGAAACTGTGAAAAGAAGTCAAATGCCTGGAGTAATGACTTAATTTACTTGTTTTTTAAGAAGTTATTATAATCAACTTGTAAAATTACGTATATATTTCTGCTTTTCAGGAATATGAGATTTGAACTTTATATCTTCTGGTCCCTTTGGAGGCCTTCTTCTTTTACTAGCTCCTTTTCTGGGCTTACAGATGTATTTGGGTTTCCTCACTTAAAAATAAAAAAAATCAGCATCTCTTAAGCCCACTGTCTCTTGTACCTTTTGTGTGAAGTAGTGTTGTTTGCCTCTTGCCTCGGTTTCCTCATCAACTGTTACCCTCTTCCCTTCCCATTTGGTTTCTTTCCTTTTCATCAAGTGTTGTCCCATTTCATTTCTTCACTTTTCACCAAGTGTTCAGTTTTAAAGGTCACCAGTGATCTTGCTAATGGACGGTTATACAGAGTTCAATTTTCTTTGAATAGTTGTTAAAGACCAGAGTGGTGCAGGGTTTCTTTCTTTTCCTGCTCTTAACACTTGTTTGCTTCTCTGTAACATTTGGCATTATTTGAGACCTCTTCCTTCTTTAAACTTCTCCCCTGCCTTGCAAGATATCTCCCTTCCTGGGCACCCTGTTGGCTTACAGCCACCCTTCCCCCCCTCTCCTCCACTGGCCTTTTCATCTCTGTCCTTGTGGCAGGAGCCCTATGCTTGTCTGGAAATATTTGTGTGCTGCCTGCCGCAGGTGCATGCAGTGCTGGATTTTCTGGAGAGACTAAATGGGCACTCTCATTTTATTCACAGGTGTGTTACTGGAGAAAAGGCTGTGGATTCTTTTGCCTGATGCTCTCAGTAACCAATTCC
>PVIY010057985.1:0-12667 GCA_004026745.1 Myrmecophaga tridactyla
AACTCATTAAATTCCCCTTGTTAAAAGCCATTCCGTTTCTGGTATATTGCATTCCGGCAGCTAGCAAACTAAAACAGATACTGAGCTATTTATGTATAACCTGGTCATTTCCTGAAACTTCAGCTATGTATGTGACACTTGAGAGTGAGGTAGAACATGTAAGCTATGAAAGTCAGCATTACCCCATGCAGGAGCTGTTTAAAAAATTTAAAAAGTGATCAAACTACAGATATAAATGAAGCTGATCTGGATAGGACTGAGGTAAATCAGAATACTGGGTAAAGACTGATATGACCCATATTTTAAAAGTTCAACTTCTGTGTGAGACCAAAGGAAGGGATGTTTATTTGGCACAAAATTTATATTTTGGATAGGGCACTACATAATTTAACTCGTGGGGTCAGTTTAGTTGAACACCTTAAGTACATGTAATCTTAAATAGAATGTGAGCTCTTGTTGTTTGTACAGGTTAGTGTGATGTTGTGTTATATCCCAGAGTAATTTGGGCAGAGAATAAAAAAGTATTTGCAAAGTCTCCTTGGAAACTGGGGAGAAAAGAAGAAATATTCACCTTCTCCATCTGGGGAATTCCTGATAATCTCACAAACAGTGGGGATAGCCAACTCAATATACTGAGTCCTCGATTTTGGGGTTCACCCCTATGAAAATTATTCCTGCAAAGAGGTAGCTAAGCCTATTTATAAATATGCCTAGGAAAAACCCCCAGAGAACCACTGTTATTGCTTAGATGTGTCCACTTTCTCTAAGCCAACCTGTCAGGTAAGCTCATTGCCCTCTGCCTTACATGGGACATGACTCCCAGGAGTGTAAATCTCCCTGGCAATGTGAGACCTGACTCCTGGGAAGAGCTGGGACCCAGCATCATGGGATTGAGAAAGCCTTCTTGACCAAAGGGGGAAAAGAAATGAGGCAAAATAATATTTCAGTGGCTGAAAGATTTCAAATAGAGTTGAGAGGTTATCCTGGAGGTTATTCCGAGGCATTATATAGATATAACTTTTAATTTATGGTATATTGGAGTCACTGGAGGCAAGTATCTGAAACTGTTAACCTGTGTTCCAGCAGCCTCGATTCTTGAAAGATGATTGTATAACCATGTAACTTTTACAACATGATTGTGTGACTGAAAACATTGTGTCTGATGCTCCTTTTATACAGGGTATGGACAGATGAGTACAAAAATAAGGATAAAAATAATAAAATAATAGGGAGAAATAAAGGGTAAAAAAATTGCAAAGATTGGAATACTAGAGGTCAATAAGAGGGATGGGTTAGGGGTATAGAATGTATGATTTTTTTTCTTTTTATTTCTTTTTCTGGAGTGACACAAATGTTCTAAAAATGACCATGGTGATGAATACACAACTATGAGATGATATTGTGAGCCATTGATTATATACCATGAATGAACTGTGTGTGTGTGTGTGTGTGAAGATTTTTCAATTAAATTAAAATAATGAAATATCATTTCACACCTATTGGAATGAACTATATTAAAAGAAAAGCAAACTGCAAGTGTTGGAGGGGATATGGAGAAATTGGAACACTCATCTATTGCTCAGGGTGAAGTAAAATGGTGCAGTAGCTATGAAATGCAGTGAGGGCTATCATCACAAGCTAAGAATACAATTGCTATGTATGCCAGTTGGAAAGGATGTATGTACCCTAGAAAAGCCATGTTTTAATCCTAATTCTATTTCATAAAGGCAGCCATTTCTTCTAATCCCTATTTAGTACTGTATATTGGAAACTTTGAATAGATTATCTCCACGGAATAAAATTGGATTAAGTGGAGACATGTCTGCACCCATTCCAGGTGGGTCTTGATTACTTTGCTGGAATATATAAAAGAGGAAATATTTTGGAGAAAACTGGAGATTCAGAGAGAGCAAAGAAGAACAGCAGAGCCATGAGAAAGCCACACCAGAGAACACCACAGAACCATGAAGCAGAGAGCTCACCAGCCAGCTACTTTTGGAGATGGAGAAGGAAAACACCTTCCTGGCAGCTGGAGAGGAAGCTAGCAGATGATGTCATGTTCACCATGTGCCCTTCCACTCCAGAGAGAGAAATATGACCATGTTCACCATCTGCCCTTCCACTTGAGAGAGAAACCCTGAACTTCATCAACCTTCTTGCATCAAGGTATCTTTCCCTGGATGCCTTAGATTAGAAATTTCTATAGACTTGCTTAATTGGGACATTTATTTCCACAACCTGAAAATTGTTAATTTGCAATTTATTAAATTCCCCTTTTTAAAAACCATTCCATTTCTAGTATATTGCATTCCAGCAGCTAGCAAAGTAGAACAAATGTGATCTGGAAATGGCTTCTAGGAATTTAACCAGAAGAAATGAAAGCAGGGATTCAAACAGATGTTTATACACAATGTTCACTGCAGCATAATTCACAATTGACAAAAGATGCAAGCAACTCAAGGGTCCATCAACTGATGAATGGACAGACAAAATGCATTATGTACACACAACAGAATATCATCCCATTGTAAAAAGAAATGAAACCCTGATGCATGTGACAACCTGGATGAGTCTTGAAAACATTAGTTTGTGTGAAATAAGCCAGACTCAAAAGGACAAATATTGTATGATTTCACTTTTCTGAAGTAAGTAAATAAGCAAACTCACAGTACTATAATCTAGATTAAAGATTACCTGGAGATAGATAGGGGAATAGAAAGTGGGGAGATGATATTGAATTTACAGATTTCCTATTTAGGCTGATGATAAAGGTTTAGAAATAGATGGTGGTAGTTATCTGAGTTTAATTACAAAACTGAATTCTGTAGGTGAATGTGATTAAGAGAGGAAAATTTAGGATGTATATGTTACTAGAATAAAAATTAAAAGATGAAACCTGGGACTGTATAGCACATCTACTGTAGATGATGGATTATAGTTAATATTACAAATACAAGAATGTGCTTCATGAATTATAACAAATGTTCAATACTAATATATGGTGGTAAAAATAGGGTGGTATATGGGAAGATTTATAACTAAACTAATAATGGACAATAGATGGAAGTATTTTAATAATCCTTCATCAATTGTAACAATGATCCATACTGTTAAAAATGAATAATAAAATTATCTTTAAATAATTTTGAATACTAGCAACTGTTCCAGAAAATACAAGGTTTTGGTGGTAGGCAGTGTGCATCTCTAATAAAAAAAAAAGTAAATGTCTTAAAAATGTTTGACAAAATACACAATAATAGAAAGGAGAGATATTGTATTTAAAAATAAAAAAGTCAAAGCAATCATATACAATGATTATGTTCTTAATCAATTTTCCCTTACATAACAACTGCAGAGAATAAATAGGAGATAATATCAAGGAATTAATAAGAACATTCATAGGTGAAAATGATAACATTTTTAATGAAGATACAATTCTTTGTTGGAGATTAATTCTGAAGAACATAAAGTAGAATTTGATAATGTCTGCACAATATTTTCTTATGGTCACCCACACAAACATAGAGAAATGTGTAGAGAGACAGATAACTATAGAAAATGTATTTGGCAAATTTTTAATTATGTTTGAATCTAGATTCTAGTCCTAATGGTGTTTATTAAACTCTTATTCTAAGACTTCTATAAGTTTACAAGTTGGGGAAAATATACGTGGGGGTCTATCACTGATATAGAATGGTCCCGGTGCTGTTGTATAAACAGGAAGACTGTTAAACTATCATGTCTAAAAATAATAATAGTAAATGGTTGATCGGTGTTAGAGGTCACCTCACAAAGTTGGCAATGATCAACAAGCTGCGATTTATTTCCCAGTGAGAACAACCCCCCCATCCATGACTTACGTGAGTGATTGAGGAAGCCATAGCCTATGTGCTTGAATGCAACCCACCAGTTCCTTCCAAGGATAAACAAAAAAAAGCTACGGTTCCCTATTAGCCCTTAGAACTCCTGCCCTTAACCTATCTACCTTAAAATGCTACGTCTCTTTACCGTAATTCCCCACCAAACATAGTTTAACTCATCAGTCAAACTAATCCCTCCTGCCCTATGTAATGCAGTGTATATAATGCTGTGCAACCTCCTGGAGGCAGGCTGAAGTTATTCTTTAGACTTCCTCTGCTGAGAGAGCTTCTCAATAAACTTCCCGCCTGCAGTCATCAGTCTCTGAGCCCCGGTGTGTGCCATTTTTCCTACCAATGGGAATCTGTGCACCCATTTAATGCAATAGACGATCTC
This sequence comes from Myrmecophaga tridactyla, assembly GCA_004026745.1. Lineage (NCBI taxonomy): Eukaryota > Metazoa > Chordata > Mammalia > Pilosa > Myrmecophagidae > Myrmecophaga > Myrmecophaga tridactyla. Next base: position 4,255 of record PVIY010057985.1, read on the forward strand.
AAAGATCAATTTCTTTGTTGCAAGGGTGATATACTGCTCATATATGGGGTCTACGTGTTATGAAGCATCTAAGTTTTTCTGACTACACAGCCTCACCTACAAAGTGTCCTTGCACTAAATATTGATCTGGTTGGAGATACTGAGTTCCTGGGTGTGGGCAGGAGTGAGAAAGGGGAGATGAGCTCTCTACTTGCTCCTTCCCGGTCAGATGGTCAGTTGTTCAACAGGACGAGTTCCTCATACCAACTACATCATGCTGTAGTTAGTACAGATTCATTTTCAATTCAAGCAATACAATTTCAGGTACATCTTAAATGGTTTATGCTTTGTGGAAATTAAAATATTTCTATCCAAGAGTGATTTAACACATTAGTGTTGTTTAAAATATAGGCACACAAAAATTAAATTTTGCATCTTGTTGTTGAATAATCTCCAAGATCTTTATTCACCAAGAAAATCATGGGTATGTTGTAGGACTCAGGCTCTTTCCCAACAATCTCTTCACACTTCTTCACATGCATTTCTTAGCTTTCTAGTCAGTCATAATTTAAATAACATATTCTTGGTATTGAAGGTTAGAGGTAGAAAATTAGAGCATACACAGCAGTATGAAGGTCTTAAACATCAGTTCTTTCCCCTATTGACTCTAACTCAGATATAGTCATTGCAAATATATTACTGCATTTTATGTTCATCTTTATTCAATAAATATTACTTTTATCTCAAAAAATTGCATGTGTGTGTATGTATGATTATACCTGGTATTGAGTATCCACCACATTTTATGACAAAGTTACAATGATTATACAACCAACTGGATCTGGCTTCCATTCTGATTTGTTTGGATCATGGAATATGCCTAACTTCATATAAAAGATCACACATTTCATATTTGTTATATTTACCTATCGATATATTAGGAATCAAAAAATAATTATAGATACCATGTCAATTACATAAGTCATCACTCAGTTGGCCTTACATGTTTATGAAGTGATAGGATTGTAAAGATGGAGACATCCCTATCTTTTCCATTCTTTCTGATATAACAAAGACTCAGAAAGGCTCAAAAGTTATGGGGAAACATTTGAGAGAATTAAAAGTGACAGAGGGAAGTAAGGTTGAAGTGAATGCACCAAATATCTTGCAATTGGTTTATAAATAGGATACATAACACAATTGTTTGCCAAGTTTTAATCTAGTACATTTAAGAAGTAAGACACTGGTCTCTCTGATTGCAGTAACATCATCCACTTAATATTTAACACAAATTCTGATATGAATAAAAATAAGTTAACAAATTGAAGACAAAATAGAGTTGAATTGGATTAACAATGCAAAATTCTGCCCTTATTTTAATTACATAAATGCAGAATACCAAATTTTAATTACAAGTGGGATATATCACTGCCCCTTCCTGACACTTTGTTTGAAGAGGAGCTGATGATTCTGCTAGGTAATATCCATACTTACACTGGAATTCAATATCATCATCTGTTTTGGAATACACTTTTTTCTCATGTGACCATTTTAACTTTATGTTATGTTCATTCATCTTTTCCTCTCATATTACACATGCCTCTGTAAGTAGGAAAAAATGAACAGAAAACATTAATTAATACAAATCTCCCTTTCCATAGATGTGTAGGTTTTCAATAAAATCTTACATACTGTCTCAGAAATTCTTTACAAAATTTTACCAAGACATCTCTTTAAAAAAATTGTAGCATAGATTTTTTGAATGTTAAAATATAACATGGAAAAATAAAGCATTAGGCTTAATGAGTGATAATTTGATGTTATTATCAAGGATACAAAATGTGAATTATCACATTAAGTGTCTTGAATTCAGAAATCTTCCATTAGCACTGCATTTGAATAATAATTTCCCAATCTTTGGTTCTAAACATATTAACATTTTGTAGTCAAACACTCAGCAGATAGCTTGTGTGTTATTCCATGAAAATTCAATCATAAACAGTCAAAGTTTATCATACTATTCTTGTATTCTTGGATATCTGGAAGAGTGAGGCACTTACCTAAGCATTTTGGTGGTTCTGACCACTGTCCATTTCTACATGTCACATGTGTGTCACCCTGAAGTACAAAAAAGGCCTGGCATTTATATTCCACTGACATTCCTGGAACATATTCTCCTCATGGAAATGAGATTAAATCTCCATTTTTAATAGCTGGGGGGGGCCCACATTTTCCTTTAGAATCTAAAAAATATTTTATTTTGAGAACAAATCAACTTACAAATTAAATTGAGACAAAGAAAACAGCACAATAAAGATCAAGATTTGCATTGATTTCTAGCAATAGACATATTTCACTTTATAAATTCTTATCAAATGTAGTGAGTTACACCATTTCATGGCTCTTTATTTCACCTCACAATAAAGCACTCACAAATTTTTAATAAATATGTTTGTTTTATAATATTCCAATATAATACTGTTATTTTCTGTGAATTGATGTTTAACTATAGGATAGCTAAGACAAACAGGCAAAGCTCTTACCATCCCTTGAGTCCCTAGATATTTGTTTGATTTTCACTTAGATTACAAAAGAAATGTCAACTCTTTGGAAAATTGCAAAGAATATCCTGTGCATAAAATAAAAGGGAATTTCTGGTGTCCTCTTCTGAAACAATATGTTAGAAACATCTTGGCTTACTTTCTTTGTCAAGTACAACTAAAAATCCTGGATACAATATATAGAATGAAACTATAAATACTTGGAAGGGGTAGAGAAGTAGATATGGCTAAGAATTTGAGAGTCAAGGAGTAATAAGCAGTGGGCTACTTGAGTTTTATTTTTGCCTCTTGTATATATATCATGGAATAAGCATTGGAGAAGATTGCATCTCAGAAACAGTATCAGGGTCAAACAAAAAAGTCCCCTAAAAGGCCTGCAATCTCAAGACTGAGGCCAGGAAAGGAGCCATTCTGCCACTTTTTTTCACAACATCAGAACTTTCTAGGAAAAAATTATAGAAGTAACCAAAGATCTCCCAACCTTCAATCAGCAGAGAACATATGAAGATCATAAATTTCCACACCCTGAGATAACAAGGCATCTATTCTTTTTCCCATGGGGTCAGTGAAGCCAAGTGGTGAGCCTGGGCTTTCACCCTTCATGATAGTAATGGAGACTACTGAAATAAATAAGTAAAATCCAAAGTTTCAAGCCATAATAGCCCAAATTTCTAGGAAACAGTGGAAAATCACTCTACCTACCAAGAATGAGGAAAACTTCAAAAGAGAAGAACATTCAATAGATGCCAATATTAAGATGCCCAGGAGTATGGAATTATTAACAATGATTTTTTGAAACCATAATGGAAATTATAAAATTGATGATGTAATCCAGGAAATTTTTAAAAATAATTCAATGAGTTTAACAGTCAATTGGATATGGCAGAAGAAGGAATCCATGAAATTGAGGTTAGAAATTACCCAGGAGGAAAATACAGTGAAAGCAAAGAACATATGAATAGATCTTCAGGAATCACACACACAAAATAAATAAAACATTAAAATCCTAAAATATTTGGTGTTAGGAAAACTAGACAGTCCATACCCAAAAGAATGAAAGAGGACCCATATCTCACACCTTATACAAAAATTAACTCAAAATGTCCCAAAGACCTAAATAGAAGAACCAGTACCAGAGTCCTGGAAAGATGGCAGAATAGATTTGGTCAAGTTTACCCCTGCTCCAAGGAACAGCTAGAGAAGGGGTGGAAAGGCAATCAAGACAACAATTCCAGGGTGTAAGTGACCTGGGAGGGTCTTCTACACCCCATCAGAAGATCTTGGTTGCAAAAGCTAAAGAATTCAGATGCAGAGAGCCAGACACCATCCAAGTAGTGCAAACAGCCTAACATGCCCATTTCTAAATGGAAGCCTGGAGACCACCGGAGTGCACAAATAAGGAGAAGAGGACTAGGAAGCAAGTCAAGCTGCATTCCTTGAATGTGTTACCCTCACATGCGCCACCCCCCCAAGGCAACAAGTGACTCTTCTCACACCTGAACCCCATTACACCCCAATTTTTATGCTATAACCACCCATACCCCAACCCCACGCCTGGCAGTGTGCATCTGTGCTACATAGGCCCTGCCCTACATGCATGCACACCTGATCCAACCTCCTCCACACCTGCTTAACCATGCCAGTACCTGCTCACCCGAAATCAACCCCACCGACCTACATCCCACAACCCCTGTGTCCTGTGCCCCACCTTTATACACTCTGACATCCACATTCAGGCCCCCCTGGACCCCTCACCCTGTGCAAGGACACACCCATGTCCTTTCACCCTGTGCCCCAACATCTGTGTCATCTACCCTACACCCTGATATCCACAACCCCCATGCTCCATGTGCCCACCCACATCCTACCTGCACATCAGCCCCCGTGCATCCACAGAGCCCCTCCATCCACCTCCCACCCTACCCTACTTCTATGTGCTGCATGCCACACCCTGCTCCTGTGCTACAAGGTGTGCTTGAGTTTCACCCTATCCCCAAACCCCACACCACACCTCCACAACCCCATACTGCACATTCCATGCACACAGGCACCAGCGTAGTGTCCAAATCCTTTACCTATACCTGTGCTGCAACCCATCACTGCACTGCTATGCCCAACACAGCACCCCACATCCTGCTGCACATCCATCCTGCAAATACAAAGCTTTAGACTATTGAAAGAAATCAACTTCCATAGCAACACTATTGAATCATTCATATGCCTCAACAGAAGACAACAGAAGATCACTCAGCATATCAAGATGCAGACAAGCAGAGCCAAGCCTAACGACCAAATTACAACACTGGAGGAGATACAAACTTTGGAACAATTAATCAAAAATGTTTATATAAAACTTCTACATAAAATAAATGGGATGGCTAATGACATAAAGGAGATCAAAAAGACACTAGAAGAACATAAAGGGGAATTTGAAAGAATTAATGATAAAACAACAGATATGATAGAGATTAACAATGCTATAAACCAAATTAAAAATATAATAAAGAAACACAACAGCGGACTTGAAAAGACAGAAGAAAGAATAAGTGAACTAGAGGACAGGACAACTGATTTCAAACACTCAAAACAACAAATAACAAAAATATGGGCAAACCTGAATTGGATCTTGGGGAAATGATGGACAAAACAAAGCACAGTAATATAAGATTCGTTGGTGTCCCAGAAGGAAAAGAGAAAAGTAAAGGACCGGGAAGATTAGCTGAGTATATAATGGGGGAAAACTTCCCAACCTGTATAAAGGACATAAATATGCAAATCAAAGAAGCCCAATGAACTCCAAATAGAATAAATCCAATAGGCCTTTGCCAAGACACATATTAATCAGTCTGCCAAATGGTGAAGAGAAGCTGAAAGTCCTGAAAGCAGCAAGAGAAAAACAATTTACTACATACAAAGGAAACCACATAAGACTATGTTCAGACTACTCAAATGGCAGACGTTTGACAAATTTAAGATCCTGAAAGAGAAAGATTCCAGCCAAGAATTCTGTAACTGGCCAAATTGCCCTTCAAAAATTGAAGGAGATATTAATATTTTCACAACCAAACAAATTCGGAAAAATTTTGTCAACAGGTGATTGGCCCTACAAGAAATACTAAATGAATGTATGCCAGCTGAATAAAAGAGACAGGAGAGGGAGGTCTGGAGAAGGGCACAGAATTGAAGAGTGCCCATAAGAGTAACTTAAAGGATAAAAAGAGAAAGATGGAAGGGCAGTACAATGGTGGCTCAGTGGCAGAGTTCTCGCCTGCCATGCCAGGACCCAGGATTCTCAGAGCCTGCCCATGTCAAAAATAAAAGAAAGAAATATAATCTACATATATGCTGCTTATAAGAGACTCATGTTAGACACAAGGATACAAATATATTGAAAGTGAAAGGATGGAAAAGGTGTTCCATGCAAGTTGTAATGAAAAGAAAGCAGGGGTAACTATACTAATATCAGACAAAAAAGACTTTAAATGTAAAGGTACCACAAAAGACAAAGAAAAACACTATATATTAATTAAGGGGATGATTAGCCAATAAGAAGTAGTAATCATAAATGCTTATGCTCCCAATCAAGGAACGCCAAAATACATGAGACAGACATTGGCAAAACTGAAGGAAGTAATAGATGTTTCAACAATAATAGTAGGAGACTTCAAAACACCACTCTCCTGTATAGATAGAACAACCAGACAGAGGACCAACAAGGAAATAGAGAAGTTAAACAACTTGATAACTGAATTAGACCTAACACATATATAGGTTATTACACCCCAAAACAGCAGGATATATATTATTCTCCATTGCTCATGGAACATTCTCTGGGATAGATCATATGATAGGGCACAAAACAAGTCTTTATAAATTTAAAAATATTGAAATTATTCAAGGCACTTTCTCTGATCACAATGGAATGAGTCTAGATGACAATAACCAACAAAGAATGAGAACTTTCACAAATATATGGAGATTAAGAAACACATTCTTAGACAACCAGTGGGTCAAAGAAGAAATTGCTGGACAAATCAGTAGCTATCTGGAGATGAATGAAAATGAAAATACAGCATATCAGAACTTATAGGATGCAGAAAAGGCTATGCTGAGAGTAAAATAAATGAAAATACAGCATATCAGAACTTATAGGATGCAGAAAAGGCTATGCTGAGAGTAAAATTTATTTCCCTATATGCTTATATTACAAAGCAAGAAAAAGCAAAAATTGAGGACTTAACAGTACACCTGGGAGAACTTGAGAAAGAACAGCACACTAACCCCAAAACAAATAGAAAAAAGAGAAATAACAATGATTAAAGCAGAGTTAAATGAATGAAATAAAAAAAGAACAATAGAAAGAATCAATAAAACCAAAGTTAGGCTCTGCAAGAAAATCAATTATATCAATGAATCATTAGAAAGTCTGACAAATTAAAAGGGAGAGAGGATTCAAATTATCGAAATCAGAAATGGGGGATTGGGGGTCATTAACACAGAGGCTGAAGAAATAAAAGAAAACATAAGAGGATAGTATAAACAACTATACACCAACAAACTAGACAACTTAGATGAAATGAACGTTCCTGGCAACACACAAACAAGCTACACTGACTCGGGAAGAAACAGAAGATCTCAACAAACCAATCACAAATAAAAAGATTCAATCGGTCATCAAAAATCTTCCTCTAGAGAAAAGCCCAGGGCCAGAGGGCTTCACAAGGAATTTTATGGAACATTCCAAAAGGAACTAACACCTATCCTGCTCAAACTTTTCCCAAAAACTGAAGAATAAGGAACACTACATAACTCATTTTATGAAGCTAACATCACTTTAACACCAAAACCAGGTAAAGATGCTCTAAGAAGGAAAGCTACAGGCCAATCATATCATTGATGCTGAAAAAGCATTTGACAAAATTCAACAATCTTTTCTGATGAAAGTACTTCAAAAGTTAGGAATCAAAGTTAACTTCATCAGTATGGTAAAGTGAATATATGAAAAACTCATAGCCAGCATTGTACTCAATGTAGAGAGACTAAAAGTTTTCTCCCTAAGATCAGGAACACGACAAGGATGCCCTCTGTCACCACTATCATTCAACTTTGTACTACAAGTTCTAGCTAGAGTAATCAGTCAGGACAAAGAAATAAAACATATTCAAATTGATAAGGAGGAAATAAAACTTTAATAATTTGAGGATAATGTGTTACTATACTTGGAAAATCCTAAGAAATCTACAAAGTTACTTGAGGTAATAACAATTCAACAACCTCGCTGGATAGCAATGTGCAAAAATTAGTAATGCTTCTATACACAAGCAATGACCTAACTGAGGAATTAGTTAAGGAAAAAATTCCATTCAAAATAGCAACTAAAAGAATCGAGTATCTAGGAACGATCTTACCTAGGGACATAAAGGACTTGTACACAGAAAACTATATAACACTGCTAAAAAAAATCAAAGGAGATCAAAATAGGTAGAAAGGCATTCTCTGTTCATAAATAGGAAGTTTAAATATAGTTAAGATATCAATTCTACCCAAATTGATCTACAGATTCAATAAAGTTCCAAAGTTCCAACAACCTACTTTGAAGCCTTGGAAAGGCAAGTTACCAAATTTATCTGGAAGGGAGACCACCCAAATAACTAAAAGCATCCTAAAATAGGACAGAGTGGGAGTATTAGCACTTCCTGATTTTAAAGCATATTATAAAGCCACAGTGGTCAAAACAGCATGGTACTGGCACAAAGATAGAAATATTGACCAATGGTATCAAATCAAGAGGGCAGAAATAGACCACCAAATCTACAGTCAACTGATTTTTGACAAGACACCCAAATCCACTGAACTGGAATAAAATAATCTTT